>ML675690.1:6777059-7073336 GCA_007922155.1 Mesoclemmys tuberculata
CAGACTAGATGATCATATTGGTCCCTTCTGACCTATGAGTCTATGAGTAAAACCCAGAAAAGTTGGCAAGACATAATAGTTCCAAATCAACTTCAAGGAGAGAGTACCATAACTTTTCTTCATAAAAAAACATTTAATGCACACAGAAAATGTAAATAATTTTTGGAATATGATGAATAACTTTTAAAAAAGCTTTAAGGCAGTAAGGTCTGGTCTACACTTACCTTCCAGATTCGGAGGCAGTCGACGGAAGATACGTAAGTGACGTCAAAAACTTGCGTATCTCCCGTCAACTTCGCTGCGTCTGTTCCGCGCATCGTCCACACGGCGCTGCACCACTTACGGAGGTGGTTTTCCTCCATCGATTTCTGGATCGACTAAGCAGGTCTACACAGGCCGGTCAGTCGATCCAGAGACATCGATCTGATGGCGGCGAATTTGCCGCCATCAGTATAGACGTAGCCTAAATCTACTGGTCGTATTTATACAGACTTCTCTATTTTGTTACAGTTCCACATATTTAAATATAAGGTTGGATTCTTCAGAACTGGAGAAGAATGGCATCATCTCAGTTCTTTTCCAAGCACTTCAGAGCCCTGGCAGGAAACAAATAGTCTGGAAATCTCCATAGCTAGGAGCATTCCAGCCATTTGTTTAATAGATGACTGGTCTTCATTTGCTGGTGAAACAGAAATCACGGTGGTACAGTTACTGGGATCCTGCATGGATCAGGCATGGAGTCAACAGCTGTCTTTAATTCCTATATTTATAACCTTCCCCCTGAGAACTGACCGGGGAATATATAGGGAATGTGCAAAACTGCTTGCCTATAATAAAATCTATATAGCTTCAGAAACAGCTACTGAGCATGTTCAGTAACTGCCACATGGTTCATCTGGATGTTTATGGGCCCTTCTTGCTGAGGGGCTGTGCTCTGCACTCTGGGTATGTGCAGTTAAAATCCACATCTCCTCCCCACTGCTTCTCTCCCTTTCTTTGGGCTAATATATATATAAAATATGTATATCTTTGGGCTAATATATACATCTATCTCAAAGGCTGCAGTAGGAAGCATGTAGCTTATGCTACCATCCCTCAAACATGAGTGAGGGGTTTTGAGTATGGATAGGGGTCAAGTTAACAAGAACAATCAAGCTATAACATGAGATAACTTTGCACTAAAAAAAAAGCCCAAAGGGTCTTGATTTTCAGAAAGCACTGAGCATTCACCGTCTGAAAAATCAGGCCCCTTTAATATCTCAGATTGGGAACCTGAAATCACTAGTCACTTTTTAACATCTTAATTTGCTCCTGACTGTTGTATGAGTTTCTTTATTTTCCAGTCGAAGCCAGTTCCACAATGACTTACATCTGGTAAAAATGTATAGAGGAAGTCCTTTAACAATTTTTAACACAATAGTTTAATTTCTGTTCTGCTGGTCAGTGACTATCTGTAGTACTTTGAAAGTTTAAAAGTAGAAATATTACAAGCAAGCTATTGCTTAGTACCAATTCAGCTTGAACAATACTGTCAGCTACTGTAAAAATTGCATCTGCATAAAAAGGAAGTTTGAGTGTGTTTCCTTTTCTTTTCCTTCCCTTTGTTATATTTTAAAATTAAGTTGGTAGGGAGGAGAGACAAAGAAGGGGGTAATAATTTATTTACCATTACTTGTTTAGAGGTAGAGTTCTTCACTATTGGAATGAATAGGAAATGGGTCAGTTATTTTTAATCTTTCTTCTCTAAAAGAGTCTTTTGAGTCTCAATAGTATGAGCGTAGATTAAACTTATTTGTTTATTAACATCCTCCTATTCCACATAACCATTTTCCATGGCTAGTAAACTTGTGGAACCCAGTTATCCTAACTCTGATGTAAACCTGGAATAGCTCCATGGAGGTTGATGGATTTAAACAATGGTGTAAGAATTATCCCAATTCCAATGGCCCTAAATTCCCAATATGCATTTCACAAAGAAATGACACTAACCCCAGAGTTCTTTGTAAATGATAACTCCAGGAATAAATATACATTTTTATTCTTATTAACCTAATTATGGGAGTGATGAATATAATGAGATTTCCAGAACAAATAGAGTGAATGGGTTAGAATGCATTTTCTGCCTCACAGTGGAATATTGTCTGAAGGAAAAGATGTGGTTCTAAATTGTATATGGAGAATAAGATGTGACATATTGTCATCTTTTGAAAATAGAGGGAAATTGGGATGGGAAAAAGTCAAATTGCTGGTCTATGTGTGCACTGCAAGAGGCAGTATGGATGTTGGTATCCCTTGCTAATAATGGGTAGATGGAGGATGGTCTGTGTGTGAGTCTGTGGATTAGATGTTGTCAGTGTGTGATCTTTTTGAAGTAGAATGGATGGGTGAAACAGCATTTAGGATTAAGAATTAAGGATGAGTAAAATGGGAGGAAAAGTTAAGGTTGTTTTTAGAACATGCCTCTGTCATATTTTACATGTGAGCAGTACAACTCAGAATTGATTAGCAGAATATGCTGTTTCTTAGAAGTCATAAAAAACCTGAAATAGACACAGATAAATAAGGACTACTAGATAACCTTGTATAGAGAGGCAAGAAGATAGGGGGCAAATCGGTAAAGATCTTCCCCAGGGCAAAATGGGTATCTGATGGAATGTTATAAGAGAGATGTGCTCTTCTTAGTCCTATCCATACCTGCAACCTTCAACTGTATTACAGTGAGCTTCCGTTCTGTGCCATATGGGAACACAGGCATTGCTGAACTGAATCAGATCCCAGTCCTGCTAGGTGGTAGAGTTGCTTGAAAATTTTCCGATATAACATTTTCCTGCAGCTGCATAATTTTGTTTAAAAGAATTGATTTGGATAAAAGTTTCATTTAGAAAAAGTTCAAACATTTCATGGTGCTTTTGACATTTCATTTTAAATTATTTTTATTTTGAAATGTATATTGTAGTATATTACTATTTTTAGTTTTATAGTTTTGATATAATTTTATTTGAGCCTTTTATTATTATTTTCATTTCGTGAACACGATACCAATTACAATAGGAAATTACCCACTACCAAACCAATTACTACTCACCAATTAGAATAAAAATAAAACTACAAATGGCCAGTTACAAAATCAGCTAAGCAAATCAGCTACTAATTGAGCAAACCAATTACAATTAGAATACCATTTAGTTAGCAATTGCAATAACAATTAGCAATTATAATGCCACTTACTAATTTGAGTATCAATTACAATAGCATTTATCAATTAATGCAATAGAATATAAAATAAATATAAAATGACATAACAGTCTAAATGTTTTAACTTTTCTGTTATAATGTAATATAAAATTAAAGTCAAAACAGAATGTTTTCTCAGAAAATTCATTTCCTGAGAAATTTTTGATATTTCAGTTTCTCGTTCTGATTTGGAATGAAAAATATTTTGAAATGTCATACATTCCTGTAGAATAGAGATTCCGCATTCTGACCAGCTTTAAGTCCAGTGTCCTGGCTCTGGCTTACACCATATGCTTGAGAGGAAGGCGCAAGAACCCCTCAATGATAGACATGGGCTAATCTTTACTTAGATTTCATACTAGTCTGTAAAAGTTAGAAATTGTCTTAAACCTTGAGGTTGTGGGTTGTTTTTAATCTATTCCAAATCTCTTTTCTTGCATTTTTGTTTTCTAGATATGTTTTCTGATTTCTGGATATTCTTGTTATCCATATAAACATCCAATCCCTTGCTGAATCTTGCTAAATTCTTGGGCTCAGCAACATGCTGTGACAATAAATTCCATGGTCTACTGTGCTGAGCTAAAAAGTATTTAATCAATTTTTAATCTGGTATCCTTCTATTTCATTGAATATCCAAGGTTCTTATGTTATAAATCAGAGTGAACAGATGCTCCTAATCTACCTTCTCTAGACTTTCATCATGTCCCCTCTTATTTGTCTAGATTCAGAGATTCCAAAGCCAGAAAATATCATTGTGATCATCTAGCCTGACCTCCTGTGTAAGACAGGCCATAGAATTTCCTCAAAATAATCCCTTCTTAACCAGAACATATCTTTTTATAAAACATCCAATCTCGATGTAAAAATTGCCAGTGATGGAGAAACCACCTTGAGCCTTGGTAAACTGTTCCAATGATCAATTACCTTTGAATGGAGCTAAACTTTCAGCTGTATCTGTAAATATATATATATATCTTTATATATATATATATATATAATTCAGCCCTCCTGTGTGTATACATTGTCATACGTGAGTTTTAATTCCATGATGATATACTGTTTTTTCCACTGGACCCCTTCCTCATTTCAGATACAGGAAGGATAGTGTTCACTGAATAGGTTTTATGAATATGATATTTCTTTTTATCCTCATCATTCAGCTTGCAGCTCCAGGTTGTCTTCTGCTCTGGATGTAAAGTCCCTAGCATATTCAACAGAGTTCGATTAAAACCACTTTGGTTGAGGGTCACCTTGTGGGTGATATGGTGTTGTCCTGGACTTTTTAATTCCTGCTATCCTCAGCACCTCTTTTAGAAGGTGACTCTCAAAGTCCCATCCCTGGTTAGAGTGTAACCAAGCTGGGAATCCATACAGAGGAAAATATTTCTCCCACAACACTCAAGCAACAGTGGTGGCCTTCTGGTCACATGTGTGATATGCCAATGCATACTGTGTAAAATGCTCAGTCACTACTAAAATGTTCCCAACATTATTTCTGTCCACTTCTGAAGACAAGAAGTCAACTCCAAAGGTTTGCTGATGGTGATATTCTTCAGATAACCAGCTCTAGGGGGCAGAGTTTTCCTTTGGACACATCAAGCGCATGTCTCACATTTCCTGCAAATCTCCTCAACCATTTGGAGCTAATAAAACACAACTGAACAAGTTTTAGGGTTCTCTCCATTCCCAAATGTCCAAAGTCATCATGCAGGTCTCTCATGGCCAGGGCTCCATACTCTTTTGTTCCTTGATTTTGTAAAGGATCTGATGTGATTTGGTGCAGTTTTAGTTTTAGCTTGCTCTATTCTCTTAATAGTAGTTTGCCCTTGGCGCTGGATGGACTAATTGTAGTTGGGTTTCACCCTCTTTCTTAGGCAGCGTAGTTGCATGAGTATCATTATCTTGTGGTCTTCTTGCCAGTCAGCAGCATTGAGCATGGGCAATGAAGTTTGGTCCAAAACAGTATAGCTCACCGAGGCATAGGGAACACTTTCAGGGGGCAGGCCCAGAGTTTCTGTGACACAACCATTAAGACGACCATTGGCCATTGACTATTGATGACTCACACTCCAAATAGCTCTTACTCCGTCCATAGGAACCACTGCAACTTCCGATGCCTGTGGACGCTGGGACAATGCAGTCATATTTATATCATTTCTCTCTGATTGGTACTGAATGCTGACCTCATAGCTTGTCAAGGCAGCCACCCATCTCTGCCCTGTAACTTCCAGCCTGTCACTTGTTAACATGTAAGTCAGTGGATTGTTGTCTGTCCATATTTGAAACTGGGCACCATGCAAGAAAACTCAAAACTGCTCAATGATGGCTCATTTCAGGGCCAAGAACTCCAGATTGTGAATGGAATAGTGACACTTGCTATTAGGCCTCAGCTGGCAAAAGCCACAGGTTTACATTTTCTTTCAATGTCCTGGTATAAGACTTCTCCCAGAACCTCCCAACTGGCATCCATATGTAGGATTGATGGTTTTCTTGGGTCAGCAAAGACTAGGACTGGAGCATGAGTTAGGCAACTAATGATTTCTCAGAAAGCCTTTTCACATCTCTCAATCCGTTGGGGTCCAAAAGGTTCTAAGGGGCCATAGTATATCTGCTCAGGAGGCTTTGGGGACCTAACCTTACCCTTGGTGTTAGATTTATTCTTGCTGGACTGGAATCCCCTGGTGTAATCATTCAGAAACTTTATGATAGTTGCCTAGTTCTTCACAAACCTGCATAGTAGCTGCTAAATCGAAGAAAGGTCTTGAGCTTTCTGTAATTTTTTGGGTGTGGCTATGTAGTGAGTGCTTCTATTTTATCTGAATCAGTACTCAGACCTTCTTGGTGTAGAAGAATGTGGCCCACATACTTCACTGATGTTCTGCAGAACTGGCATTTGTCAGTTGAAAGCTTTAGTCCATAGGCTTCCAACCTGTCAAGAACTTTAAGAAGTCTTTCTTCCTGTTCCTCCAAGGTTCTTCCAAACACATTCAGTTCATCCAAATAAATCGAGACTTGCAGTAAATTCATGTGTCCCACAACTTTCTCCATAAGATATTGAAACATGGCAGTTGCTCTGGAAATTTCTTGGGGCATGCGTTCAAGCTGAAAATCTTAAGGACAGATGCAAGCAGTCTTCTCCTTATCTTCAGTTTCCTGAAGGATCTGGTAGTATCCACTTCAAAGATCCAATACCGTAAACCATTGGCTCTCCAGCAAATAGTCCAAGACATCTTGTACTCAAGGTATGGTGTACTAGTCAACTACAGTGCGCCTCTTCAGAATGCTGTAATCAATACACATCTGGATTTTCCCATTCTTCTTGCAGACTACAACAATGATTCAGTCATAGAGTCATAGATGATTACGTTGGAAGGGACCTCAGGAGGTCATCTATTCCAAACCGCTGCCCAGAGCAGGGCCAACCCCAACTAAATCATCCCAGCCAGGTTTTTGTCAAGCTGGGACTTAAAAACTTCTAACGATTAAGATACCACCACCTCCTTAGGCAACCCATTCCCATGCTTCACCACCCTGCTAGTGAAAAATATTTTCCTAATTTCCACCCTATACCTCCACCACTGGAACTTGAAACCATTGCTCCTAGTTCTGTCATTGGCCACCACTGAGAACAGCCTAGCTCCATTATCTTTGGAGCCGCTTTCAGGTAGTTGAAGGCTGCTATCAAATCCCCCCCTCACTCTTCTCTTCTGCAGACTAAATAAGCCCAGTTCCCTCAGCCTCTTCTCATAAGTCATGTGCCCCAGCTCCCAAATAATTTCCATTGCACTCTGCTGGTCTCTTTCCAATTTGTCCACATCCTCTCTGTAGTCGGAGGCGCAAAACTGGACACAAAATACTCCAGATGTGGCCTCACCACTGCCAAATAGAGGGGAATAATCATTTCCTTTGATCTGCAGACAATGCTCCTACTAATTCAGTCCAATATGCCGTTAGCTTTCTTGGCAGCAAGGGCACCCTTTTGACTCATATCCAATTTCTTGTCCACTGCAACCTCTAGGTCCTTTTCTTGAGAACTGCTGCCTAGCTCGTCGGTCCCCAGTCTGTAGCAGTACATGAGATTCTTCTGTCCTAAGTACAAGACTCTGCACTCATCCCTTGTTGAACCTCATAAGATTTCTTTTGGCCCAATCTCCAATTTGTCTAGGTCACTCTACATCATATCCCTAGCCTCCAGTGTATCTACTATTCCCCCTAGCTTAGTGTCATCCACAAGCTTTCAAAGGATGCAATCCACCTCATCACGCAGAACATTAATGAAGATGTTGAACAAAACCAGCCTCAGGAGTGACCCCTAGGGCACTCCGCTTGTTACCAGCTGCCAACTTGACTTTGAACCATTGATCACTACCCGTTGAGCACAATGATCTAGACAGCTTTCTATCTACCTTATAGTCCATTCATCCAATCCATACAATCAAATAAGCCAACTCTCTCAACACCCTTAGACGCATTTCATCTGGCCCCATGGACTTATAAACAATGGGAGAGGCATATTGGCTATGGGACTCTGTATTGATGCCTTTCTCAATCAGCTCCTGAAGATGTTGTCCCACGTCTTCATCTCTGAGAAACCATTCTTCTTAGATCATTCCCTGAAGGGCATGAATCTTGTTGATGTTGCATTCCACTCCTTTTCCACATCCCACTCATGTGGTGAGAATTCCTTGGATCTTTCACAAAGTTTCTTCCTCAGATGATCCTTCCATCTTTGGACAATGGCAAATCGCCAAAGTCAAACTTCACAGGATCTATTGCTACAAGCTCAGCTACACACAAGGGGCTCATGATGGTTTTGGGCTCACAGAGGTCTTCTATTTTCTGTCCTTTTTCCACAACGTCGTGGCTTGTTTCATTACAATAAGTATAAACCACCTTTTTGTGGGTTTCAGCAGGTAGGGTAATGACACCTCTGGGGACCAGCACTCCTTCAGGGAGTACCTCTTCAGCCAGCTGTTCTACCATCACCAATGTCCCTTTATCGCTTTTTAGGCAGGTACTCTTGATAAGCACATCTTTCTCAGTCATTTCAGGCGCTACTAAGAGGGTCAGACCCGCCTACCCCCAGCAGCGCTCCCAGTGGTAGATCAGACCTCACCTTTTGAGTGTTCTCAATTGTTCTATAGGTTTCAGCACAAAGTGTATGCATCATGAGGGTGTTTAGGTATTGGTCCCCTGCACGTTGGCTGCAGCAATTAACAAGTACCTTAAAGAGACTGGACTTGTTCCCTATCAGCACAGACATAACTGAAACATATTTAAGATTAGGGCATATCAAGACAGCGGTATCCACCTCTTCTCATACTCTGGTCACCTCGTCTGGGAATTCCGGGTGCACTATAACATACCCTTGGCAAGGGTATTCATCTATGCTGATGCCACTGAGGCCAAGTCCCATCAGCGGCAGTATAGGCAGATGCCTATACTGAAATATAAAAGTCGCTTGAGATCTGGTCAAGCATTGCTTTACATTCTGTCCCTTCTATCTTCACAGTGACCTCTGCTTGAGGCCCTATGAGTCCTGGTGGGATCCCAGCTGAATAGTGCTTTCCTGGGGAGCCTTCCAGTCATGTGGGCCTGGGTGGACCCCTTCCCAAGCCCCTTTGGCAATTCCTTAACTCCTTCCAACTGGTCCTCAGCTTTTCATACACTAATGAGGGATTATCTTCATTGCGACACTTGGCAGCACTGTATCCATCCTGGGCACACCTTCAGCAGCAGCAGAAGAATTGTCCTTTCCCCCTTGGTTCTGGTTGGATATTAGTTCTAAATGCTGACTTCTCCATCAATGCAGCCAGAGGCTCCTTATGCCCAGAAGTCTCAATGGTACATTGTAGTTCAGTCATCCGTTCTATCGGAACCTGCACTTGTTGGGCAAGCTCCTCTCTGGTGCTCACCATCAGAAGACTGGCTGTTCGTAGGAGTCCTGTACTGGCTGGCTCAGATGGTTGGGCTTCCCAAAACATGCTGCTTTCCTGCCTTTCTTCCTCCAATCTGACCTCTTTTATCAGGTGGGAGTAGATGCCCCTCTCTTCCCTCACCTGTTCCTAACCCCAGTCCAGCCCTTGCATGAACTGACCTCAGCCCTCCCCAGCTCTCTCTGCTGTAGTCTAAGGTCCGCATGTTATGGGGCTGCCTGTCAGGAAGTGGAGCTTCTGACATTCCAGCATTGTCACATCCTCCCCAGTGATGAGGTATGTCAGGAGAAAGGAGGGGCTTGCCTAGTCTTGAACATATGTTTTTTCCACAGTACGCTACCCAGGATGGACAGGGTCTCTGGAAACAGGGCATATGGCCAATGTTCTTTTTCTTCCTTGTCTTCTGGATACCAGTGATAGAAACTGAACAGCTGTGTGGAAACTGAGGTGCAGAGATTAAGGCCAAAAATATCAATGAATTGTGAGTGTCCAATGTGAGACACCCAGGATCTGATTTTTTTATATGTTCAAAGCACAGCTCCCCTGGACTTTGGTTGTGGCTGTGAGGGCTCAGTACTTCTGCAAATCAAGCCCTAGTATCTCTTGTGAGGCACCCAGAAAATATGGAACATTCAGTGGAATGTGAAAATTTTTGTTTACGTGACATGTCCAATATCACAAGGAGCTCTGTGGCAGGGAGAGACTCCAGTCTTCCAGGGCAGCATTTTATTGCTTAACCATAAGGCCACTCCTCTTCTTGCAGCTCCCTGATTCATTTATTATACACCTTCCAACTTCTGCAACAAATGATCCACCAGTCCTACAGATAACAGGCTCCTTTACTACACAGCCCTGATTCATCCCAGAGCAGGTCCATCCTGGGATCTAAATGAAGCTGGGGTACTGTGGAAAAAAATAGTATGTGATCGTGTAATTAATGTAGGTTTTTTGGATGTAATAAAAATATATAATGACAAAGAAAATTGTGCCTCTTCCTGGTCAATTTTTGTACTCAATTATGACATTAAACTACTTGGCAGAGTTCGAGCTCTGAGGGAAGAGGGAAAGAGAATTTGCCTATCTGAAACTTGCCAAAAACAATGTAGTGAATTGAAAATGTTAGATGAGCTTTAAATACAGTCTACTTCAATAGGCCAACTAATCAACATCTGTGGTTATTCTTTCTTTAGTCCCTAAAATAATAATAATTTATATATAGGACTTACATGATGCTTTTCATCAGTAGATTTTGAAGTCCTTTACAAAGGAGGTGGATACCATTTTACAGATGGGAAAATTGAGGCACAAGAAAGAGGAAGTGACTTGCCCCAGGTCACCCAGAAAGCCAGTGGCAGAGCTGGGAATAGAATGCTGGTTTCTCCCAACTTTCAGTCTAATGTTCCATCCAGTAGGCCACACTACCTCCCAGTGACTAGATGAAGGCATCCTTATTTTCAGTTTAATAAAAATCTATATTCCTGATAATAAAAAGCAAATCTTTACAGTGAAACTAAATCTGCACTTGGATATAGTTCCCATTGCCATCACACACATGAGGGTTGCAAGTACATATTCCTGGGAAGAATTTGATCCAGAAAACTGTACCAATTTTTTTTAGGGGAGTGCAATCAAGTGGGGAGGAATTCTACTACAAATCTTCCCTTCTATTTCCTATCTTCAAAAGCTAAAATAGACCACATTTTGCCTGATATTGTGTAGAAGGGCTCCACCACAACATTGGCTAGACATTAACTGTGGAAAGTCACAGAGAAGTTCAACCAACCTAGCATACACTGTCCTCTTCAAAAACCTACATAGGCAAGAAATGACTCCATAATCCCATCATTGTATCCATTCCTCCGTCCTGGAAAATAAGAATAATAAGCATTCAAGATAGTGATCTTATTGGGTTTTCACCATTTGAAACCAAACTGTGGGGAGAACATCTCCCAGTGTTGCCGAATTCAAACCAGAATCTTACTCCTTAGTCAGTCTCAAAACAGTACTCTTAGCCAAGTGAATCCATATCCAAACCTGAACACTGGTCAATCTCTGTTCAAAGAACAAAGAAACAAACAAAGGTGCTAAAAAGCATTTTCTGTTCTTGCATAACATATGGAGGAAAAAGTTGACAGACATTTTTAAGTGTCTTTATTACTTGCTTTTGATGGAGGGAATCACATTGGTGGGGTTGTCCTTAATATTGAGTGGCATCTTTTTCCATGGACATTTTCTTACTGTGTACTCATTAGTCATACAGATAACATTTGTGTATTATGATGATGCAGTATAAGAACCTAAATAGAACAGAATACAGACTACTGGGATGCACATTAAGAATCAGAACCCACAGAAAACATTGCACTCATTTATTGTATAGTGTAAGACCAAAATACTTACAGGGAATCCTGTGTTGTGAAATCTTTTGGGTTTTTTTTCCTTATTGCATTTAAGATTAATGAATGCTTTCTCATGTTCATGTTGTGTTTGTGAAACAGATGGAATTTTAAGTGTAAGAGCTGTAATAAAATGTGTTGATCACCATGACAAAACATTCATTATGGGCTGTCAGAGGAATACAGAACATGGAAACTTGGCTTTCACATAGTTTGCAAGCATAAATGTGTGATTTATTTAGCAGTGTAAAAGGTAATGGTGTAGGCTGTCAAATCTACAAACCATATTTTTGTTTGTCCTGCAATACTGCCTATCAGCCTTATAATCTGAAATAAAGAACTAACCATTCCTATTTGATAGGATGGATGTTATTTTTTGGTTAAGAAAAAAAGGGATCTTTGTAGAAGAGGTTGTTTTGTTTTTGTCAATGTAAGCCCATCTACAACATGCTATGGAAAAGTGAACCTTTTTAAAGTATTGCTCTTGAAAATATAGGAATGGAATCTGGAATATATAGTAGCTGTGATTTTGATTTTAGTGAAATGTCCCCATGCATAAAAGCCAGCACAAGGTCTAGCTATCATTTAAGTAATCAAGATAGGATTTAAGTGAGAATTAAATGATGTGTCTGTGTTGGCGCCATCTTGGCTGACACACTGGGGATTGAAGCAGGACTTGTATTGCTAAAAGCATAAGCTTCTACAGCATGAATTAAAGAGTCCAGATGGCTAAAAGTTGCTGTGACAGCCTCATATCCTCTGTGGGTATAACACAGTGGTGGGTTTTATAACACGCACTCACTTCAGGGTTATACATAGAACCTTGTGCTGTCCATCAGCACAGGGGAGAATTTCACCGATCAAGAGTATTTAATTTCTCCTTTCACTATTATCAGTACAGGTCCCCACCCTTAGGAGGCACTGGTAAAAGCTACAGATAACAGAACCACAGACAATCTTTAACCACACAGGCTCTTTACACCCCTACCATGAGACATGGAGAAGTCCAAGGTAGGGTATATAAGGGGTGTAGCTTCCCATATACTCTCAGGTCCTTACATCTCATTAGGCCATATTGTGAGACTCCAGAGAAATGGGGCTAAAAGCATGGAGCTGTATTGATCATCTACTCCGGGAATTCAAGTTACAGATAAGTAGCTCTTATTTGCCCTCTTCCCTCCCTATTTCTGTAAGTACTCCTGCAGGGATCTACCAGGCACAATAAGCTCTGTTGATACAAATCTGTTGGTATTGCTCTCTGCTGAAGAACTACAGTAAAAATGTCTGTTTAGAGATGTAACTGTCTCTGAGGGGGATGGGTGCTGATAAAATTATTGAAATAAATACCTCAGAGAGGAGCTAACATATAAAAATACTGATACACGGGATCATTATGACAAGGAAACTCACGTAAGCACAGAAGAACGGGGAGGGAAATGCAAATTGCCCTATGTATGTATCAGAGGCTGTAGAATTATATGACATGGGTCCAAAGCTGATTGAAATGAGGAGGGATGGGTGGGAAGGGCACAGGAGTCATTTGCAGATCATAGTTCAGGGGTGCCTGGACCTGGCACAAAAAACTTATGCTGCGAAAAGTGGCCTTAATGAACCAGAGTTTTTGACTGATTAGATTGTATTATTGGAGAAAGAGTATGTGATCATGTAACTAGGCTACAAGGCATATTCATTGGATCAGATCCATACTGCATCTAGTCCAGTATCCTATTTCTGACAGTAGCCAGTAACAAATGCTTCAGAAGAAGGTGCAAAAAGACTCCATTATGAACAGTTATGGAATAACCAGCTGTGACAGAGCAGAGGATGATAAACCCCTCAGCTGCCTCTGTCGGCCCTGCCCCAGGGGGCTGGAGGAGCTGTGGTACCGATTAGGCGGGGTCAGAGCAGCAGACAGATGCTGATGTCCTGGCAGCCTGACCAGCATAAAGGAGCAGCCTGCCACCCAAGAGCAGCTGGTCCAGCGAACGGTGAGTCCAGTGAGCGGGGAAGGTGCCAGGGCAGCTGTCTGGGGGCTCTGTAAGATGACCCAAGTGATGACCCTAATGCATTCCTCAGGACTTTTGAGAGGGTGGCAACGGCAGCTGGCTGGGAAAGGGCGACCTGGGTCTGACGCTTTGCTCCATATTTTGGGGGGGCGAGGCACAAGTTGCCTATCTGGCTTTGGAGGAGACCCAAGCCAGGGACTACAATTCTGTGACAGCTGCCATCCTGAACCAGGTCAGACTGTCGGCAGAATGATACCAGCAAAAATTCTGAATAGCCAAGTGCACTGGAAGTCTACAGCCCTAGGCATTTGCTGAGAGGCTGATGGACTGGGCTACCCAGTGGCTGTGACCAGCCATCCCGATGGTGGAAGAAGTGTTAGACACTGTAATTCTGGAGCAGTTCCTATAAAACCTATCAGAGACTGTCCAGATCTGGGTCTGACAGCAACAGCTGGGCTGGGTGACAGGGAGGCAGGGGTTAGGTTAACAGAAGAGTATGTGGAGGTGGAGGAACCTAGGGAGGTGGGCAAACCTGCCAAGGATGTGTAACCAGGGAGATGGACCCTGGGGCCTATGCCCAAGAAAGAACCTAAGCTGAGGAGTGGCTGGGGCTGAGAACTGACGTGTTGGCAGTGTGGCCGCCGTGGTCACAAGAAACAAGACTGCCCCAATATGGAATGCAGACTAGTGGACTTTTGTGGGTGGGCTGGCAGCCAGAAGAGGCCGAGGGGGCGGCCATTGGCCACCATCCCCATCCAGGTCGGGAGGAAACCCCAGAGAGGTTTGGTGGATCCTGCCTCCACCATCACTAATCCCGCGGGGGCTGATGAAGCTGCGATAGGTAGTCCCAGGGGCCAAGGTATTGGTGCAGTGTATCCATGGGGAGACCAGGCAATACCTGCTGGCCCAGATGCCCCTTGAGGCCAACCGGTGGTTTAATTGGCAGCAGGTTGGTGTAGTAGGGGAATTGCCCTACCCGGTCCTGCTGTGGGCAGACCGGGGACACCCTCCCAGGGAGCTGAGATGACAGGAGGGGCCCCAGGAGGAGGAAGGAAAGAGTAAGGATGCACGGCCTTTTGGAAGACAATAACCTTAGATGCAAGCAAGGAGAGGAAAAGGCAACTTACCCCCTAGGATCCAAGGGAGAGGGAATGGGACAGGAAACCTATAAGGAGAAGAGGATGGGCAGCTCAGATCCTTCACAGCCCATGGGCAGTGCTGGACTTGTGGAAGGAAGGGACACCAATGGAAGCAGTGCTCCAGACCAGCGAGACAAGGATCCGGAAGAGTTACTCCCATAGAGGTGGGGGTAATGTCGACCCCGATGATATCGAAGGGGCCTGAAGGCCTAGCTGACCAGGATGCCCAAGGGGAGGAGAAGGCCAAGGAGGAATCTTGGGGGCGGCGAAAGGACCAACCCCTACAATCTATGGACTGAAGGGACGTATTGGGAAAGAGTGCCCATACGGCAGATGTATAGTGCTGGAGAAAGGTGAGCCTCAGGGAAAAGACCCCATGTGTCCCCATGTGGAAGGGGATGAGCTGCCTCAGAGTGGCCAGTATACCTGGCCAAAAAGAGGAAGGGGTTGGAGCAGCTGTGGTACTGATTAGGCTGAGTCAGAACCCTGACTAGCGAGTTGAACGGGGAACAGCTGTGACCTGGTCAGGAAGGATATGTAGGCCAGTGCAGGCGACCAGGAGAGAGAGATGTGGCCAAGCGGGGTGGGGGATGACTTGGAGTCAGTCTGCCTGCTGGCCAGGAGGGATGAGCAACCCTGAGCCCCTAGGGAGCTGGGGCAGGAACGGAGTGTTTGCATTGTAAATAAATGAATGTGGGTGACTGCAAATGAGAAGGCGGAGAGTTCTTTGTATCCAGGGAGTGGAACGGCCTGGCGATGAGGCCTGCTACACGAGCCCATAAATGAAGATTCTTCATTTCTCTGGTCATTGAAAGATCAGTTTATGTCCTGAAGCATGAGGGTTTTTATTCCTCATAAACATTTTTATCCTAGTTCATGGAGCTCTGGATATTGTCAATTTCCATGTAGCTTTCGAGCATTCTATTCATCCTCCTATGTTCTTGGCATCAGTGTTATCTTGTGGCAATGAGCTCTATAGCTTAATTATATGTTGTGTATTAAAAGTATTTCTATTTATCTGTTTTAAATGTTTGTTTTTCACTTTCATTGAATGTACTCTGGTTCCTATATTATGACAGCGTAAATAGGAACACCCAGTTTAACTTCTCTGCACCTTCTTTTCTTCTGTACATGTGAATCATATTCACCACCTATCCCAACTGAATAGCCCCAGTCTTTTTACTTTCTCTTCTCATGAAAGCCTTTCCATCTCTCTAGTTATTTGCAACATTTTTCTTTATGCTCTATCCTTTTTTTAAAGGATGACCAGAAACACACATTTATCCGAAGTGAGGGTGCACCTATTTGCACAATGTCATTACATTATCTGTAGATTTATTTTGGGCTTTGAACCATCACTGCACATTAAGCAGAGGTTTTCACTGAGCTGTGACATGCAGTTTTTTCCCCCCGAGTGGTCTCAGTAAAGTTAGAAGCCACCAATGAATATGACTAGTTGAAATTGAATGAAGTAATGTCCATTACCTTGCATTTTCAATACTCTGTGTCATCTGCAATCAGGTTGCCTTTTTACCTAGCTTTTTAAGTCCTTCTGAAGTTTATTACTGTCTTCTCTAATCTTGTCTTCTCTAAATCACTGGGAACCACCTGAAATTTTGCCGTTTCATTATTCACCCCTTTTCCAGATCATTAATCAATGATTCAAACTATTTTCCTCCTATTATGGAATAGTGTCACTGTGGACCAGTTCCTATGTTGAAAATTGATTACTTACTCCTACTCTTTGTTCCCCATCTCTTGGCTAGTTAACCACTTGTGTAATTGGTACCAACACTCTGACTGTAGTGATGACCTTGTATCATCATGAAGTCGGGCTGCAAATTCAGCCACTCTCCTGGCATTTCCTGACTTCCGAGTACTTTCCTGTACAGCCCTAATGATAAATGAACAAAGTTCCTTTGCATTTATTATTGATACATTTAGTTTTCCTATTTGACCACCATCTTTACTGTACATGCTGGAGAGCATAAACTTGTTAATGAAGGGATATGGGAAAAATGCCCAGTAGTTGTTTTCTTGTGATCCCTGTTATCGTCTAAAAGACTAGAGTTTTTCTTTTTATCCACTAAGTGCTCTTATCTTCAAAATGCCCATTTTCCTTTATGCTATATTTGCGATTACTGCTCTGTTTAGTTTTTAATGGAATCTTTAGTGTGTTCTAATAGTTTCTCAGAACATAAGTTGCTTTAAAAGATGCATTAATCCTGAAGGTGCTGTACATCCATCTTAGCTACTCAGAGTCAGCTTCAAGTGTTCTATAATTTAACCTTCTTTCTAGATAAAGGATGTTTATGGAACTCCCAGAATAGCAGTGTTTTATTATTTGAAGATTCTTATAAGATCAAGTGAATACTTTGCCAAAAAATATTTACTCTTACTCCATTTATCTATCAACATTTAGTCCCAAACTTTTCCATTTTATATGTTTTCCCTTTTATGCAGAAGATTATCTGCTAGTTTTGATATAAAATAAGTATGATGAATCAAAGGTTAGGTTTTATGCAGTAACTATAATCGTGTACCAGCACTTCAATTTTAAATTCCACCATTAAAATGACATTGAGTAAAAGGAGTTGCTGCTTGTATAAACAGGCAAATCTCTGAGGGATTTTCCTCTCCTTCCAAGGGTTTTGCTTGCAAACCATTTGTAACTCGGGATGTTTCATTTGATACCAGGCTCGATGTCATCATCCCTGTCACTACACAGTGAAATACTGCAGTAACGAATACAAATACACTGCCCTCTCTTTCAATGCCATGGCCCTAACTTTTGTAGAGTGGTGTTGCTGTTTGCAGGGAGGCAATCAGGGTTGTAAAGCGAGAAGGTGGGAACTGTGGTTGAGCAGCCCCTTTTGCTGATTTGGGAGACTCACTCTTTGTATCTCACAAGGGGAGCTGCTCTTCTGATGAGTTTTCTTTGGAGGGGAAAACAAGTCCAGGAGAAGAATGTATCCTTTTCAGAAAGTTCTGAGCCAGCTTTTGCCTTTAAGGCATCATTCTTTGTGGGGACCAATGCAGAACCTTGGTATATCTGGGTGGCTGCAGGAGATATCATGCATCAGAGAAGCATATTTCCTTTGGCAGCTTTTGGGCAGTGCAGCCATTACACAGCCTCATAAGAGAGTATTGAGTGCTCCTCACTGCAGCTCAGGCAACTGTACTAAACAATTCAGAGGTGTGGGAGGGAGTGTGCTTCCTCAGTGTCTTCCTCCCCTGGCCATTTTGGAGAGTGGAGTGCATGTCATGGTGCCAGCCATCATCAGGGTGTTTGCAAGGGCTGTAAGTGTGCTGATCAACTTGCAGGTTGGTGGCTGGACTGAAGGCTGCTTGCTGCCCCCTTGCCCTGGCACACCTGTGTAGGGACCAGCCACAATTTAATGCCATGTCTGTAACTCTCACCCAGAACTAAGGATGTAAGTCAAAATCCAAACATTTTGGTCCAGACTCGTGTATTTTGTGTCTTGCCTTATTTCTTAGGTTGCCATAGCAACAGAGCTTAGCTTGTTGCCATAGCAACAGGTTTAGACTATTAGGGGATAGCGCAGGCAGTCCTGGCTGTTTTTAATGTGGTTCAATAAAGACTTTTCATGGGTTTGCATCTTTCTGTGTTCTGTGGTGATTTCTCTCTGAATACAAGGACTTTCCATGGATTTAACATAACAAAAGTGGCGATGGAGCCTGCACGGCACTGGCAAAGAAGTAAAAGTCAATTTAAGGAAAAAAAAAACCTTTCTGCTGTTTTGGGGGCTGGGTTGTTTACACTGAGGGTTCAAACTGAAACTAAAACCGGCTCTGCCTTGTTCTGACTGCAGTGAAGCAGACAGACTGGGTGGGAACAGGTAAAAGTAGTGCTAGTGAATGGAAATCTCCAGCAATTGTGTGTGAACAACCCCATCACACATGAATAAAAAATACTAAAAGACAAGAGGAAAAAAGAGAGGGGCAGCAATGGCTACCCTTACGGGGCTCTTGGGACCCTTTGATGAGACTCTGGAGGAATGGAACTCATATATGGCGTGTTTTCAGCTTTTTCTTATTACAAATGAAATTACAGGTGTAAAGAAGGTGCCCTCTTTGTTAAGTGGTGTGGGAGCTAAAACCTATACTTTATTCCACAGCTTAGTGCACCTAAAAGCCAGAAACAAAATCTTACAGTGACGTGAAAATCCTGGAGGCACATTTTTCTCCAAAACTGCTAGTAATTGCAGAGGGATTTAGGTTCCACAAAAGGAATCAAGAAGGTGAAACAATTGTGCAATTTGTAGCAGCTCTGAAGAAGCTTGCTGAGCACTGTAAATGTAATGATGTGTTAAATGACACCTTATGTGATAGGTTAGTGTGTGGTCTGCACAATGAAGCGATACAGAAGTGCCTATTGACAGAGACCAAGCTCACCTGACAGAAGGCCATTGAAATTGCAATCTCTATGGAGCTGGCCACAAAGGAAGCCCAACAGCTCAGTGCATCGACCAGAGTGCATAATATCTCACAAGAATCTACCCACAAGACAGTGGAGAGCTAGGAATGTTACCGCTGTGGAAAGCTGGATCACCATGCATGGTGTAAAGACGTAGTGTGTCGACAACGTGGCAAAAAGGGACACATTGAGCGTGCCTGCAAACAAAAGAAGAGTCCAACAGAACAGGCAAACTGGAGGAAAAGCCTGCTGCCTGGTGGACCAAAAAGGAAAACCTTCATGCAGCAGAGCAGACTCAAGGTGATCAAAGTGATTCCCTGTCAGAAGAAAAAGTGCTGTCCGTGGAAGTTGACTCACATGAATACTTACCAACCCCGCTGTTGGAAGGTAAACCTGTATGCATGGAACTGGACACCACTTGCTGGTCTCAGAAGAAGCTAAAGCATCTCCCACTTAAACTGACAAAAATTGTTCTGAAGACCTACACTGGAGAAGCTGTACCCATGTTGGGCACTACTAATGTTAAGGTGGAGCTCAATGAACAGATTGCTAAATTGCCACTGTTTGTGGTGGAAGACAATTACCCAGCCTTAATGGGAAGGTCATGGTTTAGGAAGATGCAGCTGAACTGGGCAGAAGTACACAGGATAGCTAAAGAAAAAAACAGGTCTGACAACTATATTAAAGAAACATGCTGCTGTTTTTGGATAGCACCTGGGAAGTATGAAGGGAATCACTGTGAAACTGAACATTAATCCAGACAGCCAACCAAAATGTCTGAAAGCCAGAACTGTGCCATATGCCATCAGGCCAAAGGTTGAAGTGGACCTGGAGCACCTGGTCAAAAATGGAGTCCTAGTACTAGTTACCCACAGCCAATGGGCACCCCCAGTCATTCCAGTATTGAAGAATGATGGCTCCATTCGGATTTGTGGGGATTTTAAGGTCACGCCTAACTCAGTGTTGTGTGAAGAGCAATACTCTTATCCCTGCATCGATGACCTTTTCGGTGGCTTCAGTGGTGGCCAAAAGTTCGGTAAGATTGATCTGAGTCAGGTGGATTTACAGATGCATGTCGATAAGTCCCAAGAGCTGTTGACTATTGTGACACCTAAAGGGCTTACTTGATCCAGACAGGTTATTGCAGCCTATCCTTGAATCCCAACTCCAGGGGAGGCCACAGCGCTTTCCTAAAGGGGAAATAGTCGTCGTTCTGGTCCTTGGATAGGGTGAGCGGCCAAACAATCCAACGGCCCGGCCTTCTGACAGGGCAGGCACATAAGCAGTCTAATGCCCCAGCCCTCAGGTAGGGTGGGCATGTAAGAAGTCTAGTGCCCTGGCCCTCAGGCAGGGCAGGTTGGCAGTGGGCTCTCTATCGGTAGCAGCCAGGGAGAGCACGTTCTCCGGGGGAAGTTGGGAGGGGGACGCAGTCTTACTGGTCCAATGCGTCCCAGCCCAGGGCCCTAGCACTAGCAAAGGCGTTGCCACTGAGTCAGTGGGGCTCCCACCAGAACATGCTGACAGGGCTGTGCCCCTAAACTCAGCCACTGGTTCTGGCTGTCCCTGGGCCACTTCCTCCCCATATCCCTGGGTACCTGTCTCCACCGGGTCGTAGGGGTAGTCAGCCCACGGGGAGCTCACCAGTCCCTCCTCGTCCATGGGTGGCAATGTGGGGAGCTCGTCGGCGAGGGGCAGCTCCTCTAGGTCACAGGGTTCCTGGGGTCCTCTGGTGTCGGGCAGCTCTTCCAGGGCCGGTGGCTTCAGGGGCCTTCGCATTGGGCAGCTCCTCCAGGTCCCATCCATCCTTAAGGGGTTGTTCCCAATCAGGGTGGTTGGGAGGCTCAGTCCAGTCACTGGGGTCTTGCAGCTGGGCCCAGTCACTGGGGCCTGGAGGCCCAACCCAGTCCCTGGGCCCAGGCAGGTCAGGGAATGGTCAGGGGTTCAGCCCTGGGCAGCAAGTGTCCTGAGCCTCAGCTTGGGTCCGGTCCAGTCCAGCATAGGCCTCTGCCAGCAGGGCAGCACGTCTGCCTCTGGCAGCTATCTTTCTCCTACTGAGCTCTGGGGCCTGGCTTTTATACTGCTTCTTCCTGCAGGAGCTCCGACCCTCTGCTGCTGGTTGGGATGGCTGGGTGTCCCTGTCGCTGCCCGGCTTGGTGGTTGCCTGGCAGACTGGCCTGCAGACCCTATCACAGCCCGGCCTTTCTGTTGCCGGGCAGACTTGTTGGCAGGGGCTGTTTCGGCCCAGCCGGGTAACTGTGGCCTCTCCTTGCGTCCCGGCTCCGGGGGAGGCCACAGCATCTTCCTACACTTGCTCTTTGGAATAAGTCCAGCTCCAGCTTTGTTCCATAGGGCTATGGACCAGATCTTGAGTGGCTTGCCAGGACTCTAGTGCTATCTTGATGACATCCTGGTCACTGGCAAGAATGAGGAGGATCACCTTAAGACTTGGAGGATTCCATACAAAGACTGGATGAGTATGGCCTATAAGTAGGCAAAGACAAATGTGAATTCTTCAGACTCTCTGTTGAATATCTGGGGCATATCATAGTCGCTTCGTAAGGCTCCTAAAAAATTCAAGGCTATTGTGGAAACTCCAACCCCTTAAAACATAAGCCAGCTTTTCTCTTTTTTGGGACTATTGAACTATTATGGAAAGTTTATTCCATAGTCAGCAACACGACTAAAATCACTACAGGAACTCCTTGGCCAGAACAAGGTCTAGAAGTAGACTGAAGCCTGTGATATTGCATTTAATAAGGCTACACATGCATTGCGAAAGTCAGAAGTTCTGATGCATTTTGATCCGTCCTTTTGATCTGAACCTCTACAGTTGGCCTGTGATGCCTCCCCTTATGGAGTGGGAGCAGTCGTGTCACACATTATGCCTTCGGGAGAGGAAAGACCCATTGCTTTTGCCTCACACACCTTAAGCAAAGCAGAAACTAATTAAGCCCAAATCGAAAGTGAAGCACGGGAAATTGTTTTTGGAATTCAGAAATTTCACCAGTACCTGTTTAGATGGAAGTTCACACTTCTCACTGACCGTCGACTGCTAACATCAATTTTTAGACCTTGCACTATTGGCTGCTAGTTGTATGCAGTGATGGGCATTGTTGCTTTCCACACACACACGCATATGAAATAAAATATCAGAAATCCACTCTGCATTGCAATACAGGTGTTCTCAAAGCTGCCTTTACCAGTTAAACATCAAGATATTGGCCAGAAAGCAATCTTCCATTTTGAACAGTTAGAGAACACACCCATCACTGCTATTCAAGTAAAGAAGGCAACTTGTATTGACCCAGTACTGTCCCAAGTTATGGACCTAGTGATGAATGGAACATCTCTATGGGACTCTTAGGTCTCACCCAACCACCTTCCCTACAGGTCCAGGAGGATCGAGTTATCAGTCCATTCTGGTTGCTTGTTTTGGGAGATGTGCTTCATTATTCCCCCATTACTGAGATCATAGATGTTAGAACAGCTACATTCAGGTGACTGTGGAATAGTGCACATGAAAAAATATAGCATGAAGCTACTTCTGATGGCCTGGCCTGGCCAGTGCCATTGAAGAGAATGCAAGAGCTTGTACATCATGTCAGAGTGTGAGGAACACACCTCAGTTGGCACTCCTATGTCCATGGGACTGGCTTGAAAACCCATGGCAGAATATTCACATTGATTTTGCTTGCCCATTGAAAGAAAGCATGTTCCTTGTTGTTGTAGATGCCCACTCTAAATGGCCAGAAGTCTCTATAATGCTGTCCACTGCTGCTGAAAGTACTATCCAGAGACTGCGTGAAATCTTTAGTCATTTTTGTCTGCCAGAACAACTTCTGAGCAACAACAGACCACAGGACATCTCTCAGATGTTTGACAATTTTATGAAAGTAAATGGGATACATCACATCACTTCAGCACCATGGATGGAGATGGATTAGCTGAAAGATTTGTGCAGACCATGAAAGAAGCTTACAGATCTACAAGAGGACATTCATCCATTCAAAAGCATCTCAACACCTTCTTACTATCCTACAGAAACACACCTCATTCTACGACTGAAGAGTCCCTAGCCTTTGTAATGATGGGATGACAGCTGCACACTTGCTTTGATCTGCTGAAACTCACTAAAGCATGACAAGTTGTGCAATGCCAGAAGCAAAACCAAGTAATCAGATATGCGCACGGAGCAAAAAACTGATTCTTTAATCCTGGATAGTTTGTACTAGCTCAGAACTATGCTTCTGGAACTAAATGGGTCCTTGTTACAGTCATTGCCCAAACAGGACCTGTTTCCTACACTGACCAGACTGCAGATGAGCTCACCTGGCAGCGGCATGTAGATCAGTTGTTGCCAGGTCATATGTATCCCAAGATAATTTGAACTGCCTGACCTCACCACTGCAGGTGAGATATCATCAAGTCAAGATTCACACGTTCCTGACTCCCCTTTTACATCTACCTACGCAGCAGATACAGACTCCACCCCTGTTTGAGCTATGAGTCCTGAGCCTGTTGTTAGACCCACACAAATAACACCTTCCAGTGCAAGAACACCAGAAGACCGCCATAATCCACCTAGAGAGAGAAGGTCTCCTCAACAGCTGAATCTTTAGGTAGGGAAACCCATGTTATGGGGCAGAATAATCCCCGAGGCAGTCTACCCTCTTTCCCTAGTTTAGTGATTGTTCTGGTAAATGGGCATTTTCATTAAGAGTATGTTGTGTATTTTATGTCTTGTCTTATTGCTTAGGTTGCCGTAGCAATAGAGTTAGACCGGTTTTAGTGTTAGTTCAACAAAGACTTTTCACGGGTTTACGTCTCTCTGTGTTCCATGCTGCCTTCTTTCTGAATAAAAATACTTTCTAAGGATTTCACATAACAAGTCTTGCAATTAGTGTATGCTCCAAAGTCACAAGGAAGTCAACAGGAGTCTTTTAGGGTAAGGAGGTATAACCTACATAGATAACTGTTAATGGAAATGGGAATCACACCTGCAAATATTTTGCAACTTGGGCCCAATGCTTAATTTGTGCCGTGGCTGAGCCCCAGCACCTCTAGACTTGGCAGTTCATAGCCCTGGTACCTCTGGGTTTGCTGTATCAGTTACAAAAGTAAAAAAAAAAAAAAATTATTTTTTTTGCTTTGAAATGCAGTTTTCTTAAAATTCTCAACACAGTATAATCCTGCAGTTACTAGTTATTTCAGCTGCACAAAGAATGGTTGTGGGAAATGTGTGTGTTGTGGGGAGGGGAAGGTAACAGGAGGGCATGGAAGGAGGGAGGTGTAAAAATAACATTCTGTAATAACGCTGGGGAGACAGCCAGAGCAAAGGTGGATAGGGCTGTAGCTAGAATATATAGTCAGACATTTTTAGTTTTTCTGCAGTTGCTTTTCATTTATTTTTCTGCACAAGCTATTACTTTATATATGACAGTAGAATACATGGTTGCAAACATCGAACACTAGTATCTACAGAAGGCTACACTTTCAAATAAACTTGTTATGACTGAATGTGTGGTGGTATTATTGTCCCCGGCACCTCTTCCATTAGAAATTAAGCACTGCTTGGGCCCAATATGGTGACGCGCTGAGTCCCTCCTACCAGGTGCTGAGTGCTCTTATGTTGAGTGCTCATTACCCACCAGCATCAGGCCTACTGGCTCATGGACTCTAAGGTCAGAAGGGACCATCATGACCATCTAGTTTGACCTCCTGCATATTGCAGGACACACCACCTCACCCACCCACTGCTGTGATAGACCCATAACCACTGGCTACGTTACTGAAGTCCTCAAAACATGGTTTAAAGACCTCAAGTTACAGAGAATCCACCATTTACTGTTAGTTGAAACCTGCAAGTGACCTGGGCCCCACACTACAGAGGAAGGCAAAACCCTCCTAGGGTCTTCTCCAGTCTGACCTGGTGGAATATTCCTTCCCAACCCCAGTTATGGCAATCAATTGGATCCCTGAAACTAAGGAGTTTTAATTACTAAAGAGCTTGTATTTAACAATCAGGATCTTCAGCCCTACTTTGTTTGAACTTGTCCTTCTCCTTGACATGCTTGCTAAAATGTTAGAAGTGCTGCACTCAACTGGGATGGGGAGGTTGGTGGTTACCTGCTGGTCTAAGTGATGTACAGCAGTGAAGATAGTGATGAACCAAGCCTATGGTGAAATACTAACCTATGCCCTTCAAAATAAAATCACCTCCGGTCAGGTGTCCCACGGCCTGCAGTGAAAATAGAGGCTTGAAACAGGGTTACTCAAACAAGAAGAAACAAACTGCCAAGGGAAGTGGTGGATTCCCTATCTCTTCATGTCTCCAGGTCAGGGCTAGATGCCTTTCTGAAATGTATTCTTTCACCAAAAAAATGGTATTGGGATCAGTAGAGGGATGATTGCAGGGGCTTCTATGGCCTATGAATTGTGATATACAGGATGACGGACTAGATGATCTAATAGTCACCTCTGGCCTTAATCTATTTAACCATGAAAAATATCCAGTCATTATAAATGATCATGAAACTATCAAGCCTAAAATTCTCTTCTGTGCAGGTCTCAGGCATGTCCATCACTGTGGTATCTGATTGTATAGGACGGAGGAATGCTCTCTAAAAGCCATCATATAGAGGGCTAGATAGATTTCTTGCCTTTATTACTATTGGTTATAATACTGTAGCACCTAGGAACCTTAGTTATGGTCCAGGATTTCCTTTTGCTAGATACTCTACAAATACTTATAAAAGCGAGCAGGGAAAAAGAGACCAACCCATCCCTTTGCTCAACCTACCCAAATCTTGAGGCTTGTGCAGCTTCAACCAAATGCAAGGGGATGGGTCAGAGAGAAGTCCTTCAATCAGACCCAGGCCGCACCCCCCTCCCCTGCTTGCCAACGTATTCCCCCCACCATCGCTCACTCCCCCTCCTCTCTTCTACACTTCCCCTTCCCCCAGGCAGTGAGCAACGGCTGGAGGGGCTGAGCCGGAGGCAGGAGGCACGGTGAGCAGCGGTGGGAGGTAAGCAGGGGAGGAGAGAAGGGACACTTACAGCGAGCAGCAGCAGGGTCGCTGAGTGGGGACGTGGCTGTGGGGAGGTCACATGGAGACAGGAGGGTGTGGAAGAGAGGAAGGGAGCCAAGCAGTGAGGTGGGCTGGTGGGGAGGGATGCAGCGGCAAGTAGGGTGGGGTGGGAGTGGACTGTTGGGGGGCAGGGGTGGTAGAGGTGGGACTGGGAGCTAGCCTCCCTAGGGGGAAGCTGTCACTCTGTTGTCCATGGCCCAAACCCCTTTTAAAATTGTTGGGCCCCCATAAAATTGCTGGGCCCCTGAGTAATTACTCCCTTTGCCCCCTGTCAGCAGGCCTGCCTGTGGCTGACCCATTCAAGCTGACTCAGGCTTGCGGGGCTTAGCCTGTGGGGTTGTTTCCACTGTGATTTAGACTTCTGGGCTCGGGCTAGAGCCTGGGCACTAGGACCGTAGTTTAGACTTCCAGTCACTATGGTCCTAGAGTCCACGTTCCATCCTGGGCCTGAAAGTCTACACAACAGTTAAACAGCCACACAGCCCAAGCCCACGAGCCACAGTCAGCTGGCCTGGTGCAGCCATGGGTGTCTGTCTGAGGGGTAGACACATCCTTTGAGTGACTCTTGCAATTCTCTTGTTTATACACCACCCCATGCTAAGAGCTGTGCCTGTGGCATATTGAAAATCGTATTAAAATGAGAAATTATCACTTTGATTTGTAAGAGGTTTTCTGGGTCCTGCTTTCAGGTGAAGAGATCTGCGTCTTGTGCAGTCAGTCTGCAGACAGCCTATAGCAAAGTGGGGTGAGTTATGTGTCTCTATTTTAGGGAGCTGTCTGTATTGTTTCCCTGTTTTGGGATTCTTGTGTGTTAGACTTTTGAATTCTAAGAAATAAAGTAGTGTTATGTGGCAACCGTCTACCAAGGGTATTTTATGTTTTGATCTAAGTTCCCTGTATGCATGCCATGAAGGCACAACCTAACCTAGAGGATGCATTTAAGTAAAATATTCACTAATGTTAAGAAGTTATACATTCTTAAACATTCTACCCTTCAGAGGTTTCTTTGAGTCACTTGATGCTTCCTTTAGAATAATCTGTATCTAGAAACTGGCAGGCTCAAGTCACACCAAAAGACGTAATATTTATTTTCTGCTTGTGCACTGTTGCCTTGAGCAATGCTAGGTAATTTAAAAGCAATCAGATAATAAAAAATATGTGGCAGGGTCACTATTCCTCTGCCATTGTCCCATATAATTCCAATTGCTTGATCATGTGAACACACAAAACTTTGATTGGACTATTCAAATTTGAATGCCTCAATCAAAATCCGCACAGTACTTCATAAATATTCATTTATTCGTGGGTGTTCCTGCTGTCACATTGGATGTTTTATTATTTTGTTTACCTCCATGGTTTGATGTATTTATTGCTTCATTGGTTCTAGTGAATCTTGCAGAGTCTGGGAAAGATCTGATAAAACGGGGTACTTCTCCATTTAAAACAGTCTCTGAAAGGTGCTGCAGGAGTTTGATATATATCACTTAGACAGTTACCTCTGCCTATTTAGTTAATGATGGAGGCATTTAATTTTCAAAGCTTCCATTGCATTGTCTTTAAGTCTATATGTACCTGGAGGAGAGCTGGGAGACAATGAGTGTGAATTACTCTTCATCCCACAATCACCTTAGGGCAGCCTAAACTAATTCCCTTTGCTTTCTAGTTCAATTAAAAAAACATGAAGTAAATTATTTACCAGGAGGAAAGGGAGTTTGCTGATTAGAATGTGGGACTGGGAGTGAGCATTTCTGGCCTTTTTTTATTGGGCAAGTCACTCTGTCTTGGTTTCCCCATGTGTAAAGGGGGTTAATAGCAAACAGGGATGTTGGGAGGCTTAATTATTATTCCTAAAAGCATTTTGAGTTTCTTGGATGAGGAGTTTTTATACAAACTCTCCTGGTAGGAGTGTCTTGGTACTTGTGTTTTGCACAATGCTGAACACAATGTCATCTCTTAAATAAGAACAAAATATCTTCTAGCTCTTAAATAGGGCTTTTTGTTAGTGGCTCTCAAAATGCTTTTAACCAACAAGATCACTGTCTCTCTCTCCATTTTACAGATGGGGAACATGAGGCACAAGAAGGTGAAGTGAGTGTCTATGCCAGGTTTTGCATTGGTTTAACTGAATCAGTGTAAATGTGTAGGTAGACAACTTTTTATTCTGTGGAAAAATTTATCACATTGTGTTAGTGTTGACAGTTAGGAGAATTTCCCACACTCTGTGAGCTGTGGTTCATTAGTTAAAATGATTGGAAATCTATTAAAGATTCATAAATAAACTACTGCATTAACAGTGAATATCTAAAGCGCTCAGTATGGGCAGGTTTCTGTAGCACAGTGGAGCTGAGAGGGAGAGCAAGAGCTGGGGCTGGTGTCAATAAGTTATTGGGTTCAACGCAGGTATAACTGGGTGAAATTTAGCAGCCTGTGATCTATAAAAGGTTAGTCTAAATGACTCCTTCTGGCCTTAAGCTCTGTGAAGCTAGGAAACAGTTAGTATTTTCATAGTAACAGATCAGAGTCTTTACAGACGTTGCAAGCAGGCACCATGGGATTGTTTTTTTAATACTCAAGTCTTCAGCAAAGGAACCTAAACTCTGTATTAAAGATGTGATAACATCGTAGTCAGTTTAATGGCTCAGGCTTATGTGTTTGTCTCCTTAAGTTTTCCTTGTTGTTCTGAGATTCAGTGAGCATCTGCAGTTGTCTGTAACTTGGTGGAACTGAGAGGGAAGAGCAGCCCGGGTTGCAGTCAAGAAGGAGAAAGAGATGATAATACCAAGTAATGAGTTTGCTGGCAAGAAATGTAATGACTTTTGGCCCCATGCAATGTTTTAGTGCCATCTGGTGACTCCCCAAAATGTTACAAGAACATTTGCCAAAACAGCCAGTTGTAAATAAATATGTCTGCAGAAAATGATTTTTGAATTGGTAATCATCAGTGTCTGCACTGGAAACCTGACTCTCAGAGTTATGTTCATCTTGTTAGAGAGCTGAAATATATCAGGTGACCTATATATCATAGCACTTTGAATTTCCAGCTTCAAATATTTGCGGTGAACTCCTGGTGAACAAATTACAAGCCAAGAGTTTTTCACAGAAATGATAAAATATTTGTAGAAAATAATGTTCTCATGCCACATGCAAGGAGAGAAAGAAGAGTAGTTGGTTGCAGAAATGATCCACGAGGAAAATTCTTCAGACATCTATATTCAAGATCATGAAATCTGTCTAAAGAGAGAAACAGACTAATGAAACATATGGGTGACCCCCCCCACATTAACCCATAGGAAAGTATTCCTTTTGGACTGCCTGCTCTGCAGAGAACATTACCAACCCCTCATGCTTCATGAAAGCTCCTGGTGAAAGCCAGTCTTTGGAAGCCACAACCACGAAAGGTTTGCAACTGCAAACAAGAAAACACTTTAAATTTGGTTATTGAAATGTGAGAGCAATGTTTCAGACATCAAAGATCTCTCTCATGATGGAAGATAAGGATGGCTACAGACTCAAATTCCTGGGCATCAGTAAGAGCAGATTGACAGGTGTGGCTAAGTGCTTGAAGCAAGAGAAGAAACATCTCATTTATTCTGGACGTAGTGACAACAAACACTCAGAGGGAGTAGCACTCATTATGACAGATTCTGCAGAAACATCAGTCATCAATCGGGAACCTATCAACCAACGCATCGTACATGCCAGATTCCTGAAGATGTCAATCATACCATGCTGTGCTCTTACAGAGGAACATAGCTACAAGGATAAAGATGAGTTCTATGATTGCTTCCAAAATGTGATTGACAGAATATCAAAACATGACTTATTCCTTGTGATGGGTGACTTAAATGCTGCTAAAGTAGTATGTGAAAAACAAAGAATGGAAAGAGGCAATGGGATAGTATTGGTTGGGAATCATCAACTAAAATGGTGACAGACTTATGAAATTGTGCTTGGTGTCCAGCGTCATTCTTGATATACCCTTGAAATACCCACAGAGACATACACAAAAATGTGGAATTCACCATATGGAAGAATGAGAAATCAAATAGACCACAGCTGCGTTAGCTAAAGATGCAGGTCCAAGACACAAAGGCATAGTGAGCAGCAGATGCCAACAACAACCACAAACTTTGCATTGCTAAACTGAAATTAAAATTGAGACAGATCAAACTTAAATAGAAAGTGATAAAGAAAATCAATGGTTCAAAACTCAGAACAAAAAAGTACTGTGAGAAATTCCAACTTGAACCAAAGAACAGATCTGAGGGACTGCCAGAGGCAGAGGAAGTTGAGAGACAGAGTGGACCTGAAATAAAATGGGCAATGTTCAGAGACAGTGTGGTTCAGGCTGAAGCACTCACAGTTGGATATCAACATTAATAGAGCAAGAATTGCATAAGCCAAGAGATGTAGCATCTCATCGAGGGGGAAAAAAAGCATGGAAAGGAAAACTGAATGCCAAGACCAATGAAATACTGGAAAAAGCAAAGGAGGAGTACACAAAAGCAGACAAAGTAGTCAAAAACAACACAAGGAAAGATAATATACCTGCTGAAGCTGCCACTGACTGGAGTCCATAGAGCCATTTACCAAGTAACTAAAACCCATGTGGAAATATCAAAACAGGAAACGGGCCAATAAAAATAAAGACGGAAAATGTTTACAACTGGTAAAACAAAACACCTGGGCAGAGCATGTCAGAGAAGTCCTCCACAATCCCAGCCTCAAATCGGCACCAGATTTCAATGAAACACGCAAAGCTGATCAACGTGACCTTCACCACCAATAGCGGTGTCAGAAGGTACAGGCTGCAGTCAAAGCTGCAACCAGCAATAGATGATCAAATCACAGCAGAAATGCTGAAAGCGCCTGATACCATCAGCCTACAAAAGCTGACAGAGCTATTGAATCAAGTTTGGGGGAAAGACACCCCACATGACAAGTGGAAACATGGAATCATTGTCAGAATACCCCAAAAGGGGGATCTCACCAACTATAACTACTCTCCGTCATAAGCCAAGCCTTCTGCAGTGTGATACTCAGCATAAAAGGCAGTGGATACAAAGCTGAGAAAAGAACCGAGTGGATTCAGGACCAGGAGATACTGTGTAGATCAGATATTCACACTAAGGACCATACTAGACCAATGTATAGAATGGCAAGCTGCCCTCTATTGATTTTTCAAAAAGCTTTTGACATCCTGCAGACATACATTCTGAAATATACTGCAGTCTTATGGCATTCCAGCTAAGATCATCAGTATGTAGAATCATACAGAGATAGAACCCCCCTCTGACTGCACACCCCTACCACCCCCACTGGAAACCGTACGGCGTATCATCAAACAACTACAAACCGTACTCAGTGGGGACCCCATCCTGAAAGTAATATTTCCTGAACCCCCTCTTCTGGCCTTCAAACAACCCCTCCAACCTCATCATCAGAAGCGACCTCGCCTCAGACCAGGACATACCAGCTCAAAATGCACCAGATCCTGCCAGAATAACAGATGCAAAACCTGCAGACAGCTCTCTACAGCTAGAATGATCACCCACCCCCCACATAGCTTTCAAGATCCATGGGTCCTACACATGCCTATCACAATATGTGGTGCATCTCATCCAGTGTACTAAATGCCCCAACAGCAACTATGTTGATGAAACCAGACAAATCCGTATGCTCCAAAATGAACTCCCATAGGAAAATGATAAAACGCCACATCACCTGTAGGTAAACACTTTTCACAAAGCAATCATTCTATAACTGATCTGTCAGTCCTTATCCTCAAAGGAAACTTGCACAACACTTTGAAAACAAGACTGGGACTTAAATTATAACTTTGCTAGACATTAAATACCACCTTAGGCATCTCTTTTCTATATTGAAGAGTCCCAGTTTTTTAATCTCTCTTTGTATGGAAGTTGTTCCATACCCCTAATCATTTGTTGCTCTTCTTTGTACTTTTCCCTGTTTTAATAATTTTTTTTTGAGAAGGGGTGACCAAAACTGCACACAGTATTCAAGGTTGAGGGTACTATGGATTTATATAGTAGCATCATGATATTTACTGTCTTATTATCTATTCCTTTCCTAATGGTTCCTATCATTCTGTTAGCTTTTTTGGAGCACTGCTGCTCATTGAGTGAATGTTTTTAGAGAACTCTCCATGATGAATCCAAGATCACTTTCTGGAGTGGTAAACAGCTAATTTAGACCCTATCATTTTGTATGTATAGTTGGATTATATTTTCCAGTGGGCATTATTTTCCATTAATCAGCATTGGATTTTACCTGCCATTTTGTTGCCCAGTCACCCAGTTTTGTGAGATCCCTTTGTAAGTCTTCTCAGTCTGCTTTGGACTTAACTATCTTGATTGATTTTTGTACCATCTGCAAACTTTGCCACCTCCCAGTTTACCCCTTTTTTCCAGATCATTTATGAATATGTTGAACTGCATTGGTCCCAGGACAGACCCTTGGGGGACACCTTATTTTTATCTCTCCACAGTGAAAACTGACCATTTATTCCTACCCTTTGCCAAGTGTACTATATCCACTGGATTACTCTTGTCCATATCCTTGTTGACACACTGAAAGAATTGTAATGGATTGGTGAGTTATGGATAAGATTTATAAAAGCCAGGTTGACTTTTCCCCAACATATTGTGTTCATCAGTCTGATTCTGTTCTTTATTGTAGTTTCAACCAGTTTGGCTGGTACTGAAGTTAGGTTTACCAGACTGTAATTGACAGGATCAGCTCTTTTTTAGAAATTGGCATTGCATTAGCTATCCACCATCTGGTACAGTGGCTGATTTAATATATAGGTTACATACCACACTTAGTAGTTCTGCAGTTTCATATTTCAGTGTCTCCAGAACTCTTGGGTGAATACCATCTGGTCCTAGTGATTTATTATTGTTTAATTTATCAATTTGTTACAAAATCTCTTCTGTTGACACCTCAATCTGGTATGCATGCAGTGTTGTAGCCGTATTGGGCCCAGGATTTTAGAGAGACCTAAAGAGCTCTGTGTGGCTTAATAGCTTGCTTCTCTCACCAACAGAAGTTCGTCCAATAAAAGATATTAACTCACCCACTTTGTCTTTCTTGTACCTCAACCTGGGATAGTTCCTCAGATTTGTCATCTAAATAGAATGGCTGTGGTGTCAAAATCTCCCTCACATCCTCTGTAATGAAGACAGATGCAAAAAATTCATCTAGCTTCTCTGCAAGGGTCTTGTCTTCTTTGAGTGCTCCAGTAGTTTCTCCATCATCCAGTAGCCCCACTGATTGTTTGTTTGGCAGATATCCTGTTTCTGTTGTATTTTTTTATAAAATTGTGCTGTTAGTTTGTGTCTTTTTGCTAGTTGGTCTTCAAATTCTCTTTTGGACTGCCTAATTATACATTTACTTTTGACTTGCCAGAGTTTGTTCCTTTCTGTTTTCTTCAGTAGGATTTGACTTCCAGTTTTTAAATGATATTTTTTTGCCTCTATCCAAACCTTTTACTCTGTTATTTAACCAAAGTGGATTTTTTTTGTCTTCTTACTGTTTTTTAAATTTGGATATACATTTAATTTGAGCTTCTACCATGGTGTTTTTTAGAAAGTTCCCATGCATCTTGCAGGCATTTCACTTTTGTGACTGTTCCTTTTCCTTTTCTTTTACCTAGCTTCCTCATTTTTGTGTAGTTTCCCTTTTTAAGTTAAATGCTTCCATGGTAGGTTTCTTTGGTATTTTCTCCTGTACAAGGATGTTCAATTTAATTATATCATGGTCACTTTTATTGAATGGTTCAGTTATAGTCACATCTTGGGCCAGATCCTATGCTCCACTTAGGAATAAATCAAGAATTACCTCTCCCCTTATGGGTTCTGTAACTAGCTGCTCCAAGAACCAGTCATTAGTATTGTTCATAAATTTTAACTCTGCATTCCATCACCCCTGAGGTGACAGACCCAGTAAACATGGGATAATTGAAATCCCCCATTAGTGTTTGGCTTTCTGTTTTTGCAGCCTTTCTAATCTCCCTGAACATTTTACAATCACTGTTACCCTCCTGGTCAGGTGGTTGGAAGTATTTTCATACTGCTATACTTTTATTATTCAACCATGAATTTTCAATCTATAGAGATTCTATGGAACAGTTTGATTCATTTAAATTTTTTACTATATTTGACTCCATGGTGTCTTTCATATACTGTGCCTCTCTCTCACCAGAGCCACTGATTCTTCCATTCCTATATATTTTGTACCCTGTACTTCACATAATGCAGTGAACCTGAAAAATCCTTGCCCAGGGATGTTAAAGGCAAAAAGTGTAACTGGGTTCAAAAACAAATTAGAGTTCATGGAGGATAGGTCTGTCAATGGCTATTAGCCAAGATGTCAGGGATGCAACCCCATGCTCTTGGTGTCCCTAAGCCTCTGATGGCCAGAAGCTGGGGCTGGGTGACAGATCACTCAATAATTACTGTGTTCTGTTCATTCCTTCTGAAACATCTGGCATTGGCCACTGTCAGAAGACAGGATGCTGGACTAGATAGACCATTGGTCTGACCCAGTATGACTGTTCTTATGTACTATAAGTTCTTTGGGGAAGGAGCTGCCTCTCATTGCGTGTACGTACTTTGTGCCATTAGGGCTCCAATCTCAGTAGGCACATATGGGTGATGCAAATAATAATATACTTAATCAATCTTTCATAACTTTGAAGAATATATTTTGATTTCCAGTTGCTGCAATGAAGTATTTTCAGCCATTGCAAACAGGTCAGACAAGAGTGAGTCAGAGGCTGTCAAAATCTAAAGGCCAGCTTTTGTTGATTGAAGAGACTGCCAAGCATAAAAAAGTTTCATCATAAATGAGCAATGAAATGACTGGAGCAAAGAACCACAAGGTTCTGTATGTGCACAGAGATACAGATGTACTAATAAACAGAACAGGACACACAGAGACATGGGACTGATCTTTGTTGTACAACATCTGATGCATCAACAACTTCAAATAAAACATTTTGATAAAACATTTGATGAAACGCACAAGGCACAAATAATATATGATCAGTCACTTATCTGGCTTATCTGGCTTTAAGACTAAGCTTGATAAGTATATGGAGGGGATGTTATGATGGGATAGTTTAATTTGAGCAATTGATTTTGGATTATCGGCAGATAAGTCTGCTCAATGGTCTGTGGGAATGCTGGATGGGATGGGAACTGAGTTACTGCAGAGAATTCCTTTTTGGGTGCTGGCTGGTGAGTCTTGCCCACATGCTCAGGGTTTAGCTGATCGCCATATTTGGGGTCGGGAAGGAATTTTCCTCCGGGGCGGATTGGCAGGGGCCACGGAGGTTTTTCGCCTTCCCCTGCAGCATGGGGCATGAGTCGCTTGCTGGTGGATTCCCTGCAGCTTGAGGTCTTCAAATCTCACTTTTGAGGATTTCAATAACTCAGTCATGGGTTCGGGGTTGTTATAAATGTGTATGGGTAGGGTTTTGTGGCCTGCCTTGTGCGGGAGGTCAGACTAGATGATCATATTGGTCCCTTCTGACCTATGAGTCTATGAGTCTATGAGTCAGGGTACATAACATGTGACTCCTAGCAACTTGTTGCTATTCTTGCACACATTTTATCAGGTCACTCAGTTGAGAATGTAATTCTGTCAACACGGTTTTCATTCATATCTCAGACTTACCTGCTTGTCTACTTGTTGATCAAATTGCCGAGGTGTTGACCCTGCCATGGTACAGGACACATTCAGTCAGGTAAAGAAGGATGTTGGCCTGTCATTGAAATAAAAAATGAAAGATTATATTTTTCTCTATATGCTGGTCATTGGTTAGCCAGATATAGGGTGTTATGTGGCCTTTCTGAGGAGGAGCTCCTCAATTTTTGAAAATGACTTGTCTATTGTTAAAGCATGCAGGGTCATCCATTTTGCTGCAGTGGCAATCTAGATGGCAGCAAGGAGAGGCTAGAAATTTTATCCAGATAAGTCAATCATTATGCAAGTCCAGGGGACATTGCTACTAAATTGGCAAACATAATGGAACAGCATAGAGAGACTTATTCCAAAATAATTTAACAAGAGGACAACCACATGTAACTACAAATTCAAATAACTCTGCACCATCTCCTGCAAAATTTCGTAATTGAGTTACCAGTCTTACTGAGAGTGACATATAAAAATTAATAGTAGTTTATCCTCACAATTTACTTAAATAGAGAGGTTACAGGTATGTAGATTTTATACCAACGTTCTTGAGTTTGAGGGAAACTAAAATACTTTGGCCAAGCACATATGCATGAATTACCAGATGGAGAGATATTGTGTAACTGAAGACTATATCATTTAGAAGTTATTCCACTGCCTGTAAGAATGTTTGAGAAAAATATTCTCAGGTATAAATAATAGTCCTAACAGAGCTGCTTTCTTCTCTGAAATAAAATATCTGACCTTAAAGTAGTAAGAGATGGTGTTTATACACTTCATTTTCCAGTGGAAGTAGCTATTTGCACAGTTGGTTCTGGAGCTAGGTGAATGTTTTCAGGAACATGCTCGCTAAATCCAATTCCCAATTCAGTTATCCTGTTTGTACTCCTTTTTTCTTTTGGTCCCTTCAGAAACCTCTGGGAAAATGATTTTGGTTTGCATAAATGTTTGTGGAGGAGTTGAAAGTCATAACAATTAGGTAGGTGGTCCTGATAAAGTAGTGCCCTTAAGCACATGTGTAACTTTAAGGATGTGAATAATCTCTTTGAAGTCAGTAAGAGTACTTGCATGATTGAAGTTAAACATGTTAACAGGACTGGTTCTAGAGTGGAATGAGCAGAGTGGTTGATCTGGCTACCAAGTTCCAGTAGAGGGAGCTGGATTGATGAATGCCTCACTTGGTCACCTCTGACCCCTGCTCTGATTGATTAGCCAGCTGTTCTTTGCTCTGTTGCTGATTGACCAGCTGTTTTATTTATTAATTTATTTTGGCTCAGCTGCTGATGGCGGGGGAGGGAGGAGGAGGAGAGGGATATTAAAAATGTTTTCCGCCCTGGCTGGCAAAGTGACTAGGGCATTTTCTACATGTGAGTCAGTCTGCAGATTTGGGGTCTGAATGAGCATTTTTGTGGTATGATTGCATCAAAAGTGCTGACGCGCCTATCCCTCTAGTCTACCTAGCCATTGTGTATTTTGCATGAGGGTGTTAGGAGGTCAGGAGAGGGTAGGATACTGAGATTTCACCACACTCAAAACTGAATCCATGAGCATCAGTGACAAAGTGGGGGAAGAGCAGAGTAGCTGAGTAAAAGGTGCTTTGGTAGAGGAAAGCTCTCTTAGAGACACTTTCAGCATCTCAGAGTGTGGAATAAAGTGTCTGCAGTGTGACAAGGGTGGAAGAATGACTGCCCAATGTACCACCTCTGCACACAGCAACATACAGGTAGTTCTAAGGACACATGTCCCGGCTGGTGTGATGCCAAAGAACCATTGACGCCGACATCACCAGGATGAAACGTGGAGCCAGTGAGCAGCAGGCAAACAGGAAGGGGCAGGCAGAGGAAGCAGCAAGTTGGCCAATAGCAGCTGCAGGAAGATGCCAGAGTCCATTGCTGTTGCTGCTGCATTGGATTGGCACCAAAACAGGAAGTGACATTGGCAGACCAGATGGCAACTTATGACAAGGGCCCAGGCTCACTGAACACAGACAACTGCATAGCTGGAAACCAGTGGGGTTTACCTGCCGGTTAATACAGTTAAAATACAGTGTTATCAGAGTGTGTACAGTATTTAGACCTTGTGGAATCCTTGTAGGATGTTGCATGCATTAATCCTACTTATAACATCTGAATTCAAGGCTATAAGGTAACACTTAAGTGTTTGCTTATACCTGTAAAATCACAGTGTCATAGAATCATAGGACTGGAAGGGAACTTGAAAGGTCATCTAGTTTAGTGCCCTGCACTTACGGCAGGACTAAATATTATTTAGACCATCCCTGACAGTTGTTTGTCTAGCCTGCTCTTACAAATCTCCAGTGATGGAGATTCACAACCTCCCTAGGCAATTTATTCCAGTACTTAACTACCCTGCGGTTAGGAAGTTTTTCTTAATGTCCAACCTAAACCTCCCTGGCTGTAATTTAAAACGATTGCTTCTTGTCCTATCCTAAGAGGTTCAGGAGAACAGTTTTTCTCCCTCTTCCTTGTAACAACCTTTTATGTACTTGAAAACTGTTATCATGTCCCCTCTTTCTTCTTTTCTCTACACTAAATAAACCCAATTTTTTCAATCTTCCCTCATAGTCATGTTTTCTAGATCTTTAATAATTTGTGTTGCTCTTCACTGGATTTTCTCCAATTTGTCCACATCTTTCTTGAAATGTGGTGCCCAGAACTAGACCCAATACTCAAGCTGAGGCCTAATCAGCACAGAACAGAGCAGAAGAATTACTACTTGTGTCTTCTATGCAACATTCCTGCTAATACATCCCAGAGCAATGTTTGTTTGTTCTGCAACAGTGTTACACTGACATCTCATATTTAGCTTGTGATCCACTATGACATGACCCCCAGATCCCTTTCTGCTGTACTCCTTCCTAGGCAGTCATTTCCTATTTTGTATGTGTGCAACTGATTGTTCCTTCCCTAGTAGAGTATTTTGAATTTGTCCTTATTGAATTTCATCTTATTTACTTCAGAGCATTTCTCCAGTTTGTCCAGATCACTTTGAATTTTAATCCTATCTTCCAAAGCACTTGCAACCCCTCCCAGCTTGTATCATCCATAAACTTTATAAGTGTACTCTCTATGCTGTTCTCTAAGTCATTGATGAAGATATTGAACATAAGCAGACCCAGAACTGATCCCTATGGGACCCCACTCAATATGCCCTTCCAGCTTGACTCTGCACCACTGATAACTACTCTTGGGGAATGATTTTCCAACCACGTATGCACCCAACTTATTGTAGCTCCATCTAAGTTGTATTTCCTGAGTTTATGAGAAGGTCATGCAAGACAATATCAAAAGCCTTATTAAAGTCAAGATATACCATATCTACCGCTTCACCCCATTTCCAAGGCTTGTCATCTTGTCAAAGAAAGCTATTAGGTTGGTTTGACATGATTTGTACTTGACAAATCCATGCTGACTTTTTATCACCTTATTATTGTCTAGGTGTTTGCAAATTGATTACTTACTTATTTGCTCCATTACTTTTCTGGGTACTGAAGTTAAATTGGCTGTCTGTAATTCCCTGGATTGTCCTGATTCCCCTTTTTTTTATAGATTGGCATTATATTTGCCCTTTTTCAGTCCTCTGGAAACTCTTCTGTCTTCCATGACTTTTCAAAGATAATTGCTAATGGCTCAGAGATTTCCTAAGTCAGCTCTTTGAATGTTTTAAGATGTATTTCATCAGACCCTGGTGACGTGATGACATCAAACTTGTCTACATAATTTTTAACTTGTTCTTTCCCTATTTGGCCTCTGATTCTATCTCATTTTCACTGAAGCAAAAAAGCCATTTAGCTCTTCTGCCATTTCCACATTTTCTGGTGTTGTTTTTCTCCCTAATTGTGTAATGAGCCTGTGCTGTCCTTGGTCTTCCTCTTGCTTCTAATGTGTTTGTAGAATGTTTTCTTGTTACTTTTTCTGTCTCTAGCTAGTTGAATCTCGTTTTGTACCTTGGCCTTTCTAATTTTGTCCCTATAGACTTGTGCAATTTGTTTATATTCATCTGTTGTAACTTGACTTAGTTTCCACTTTTTGTAGGATTCTTTTTTTGAGTGCTAATGAGCACCTAGACAGATGGACATTTTCTCAGCACCTGAGTATAGCACTTCATTCATGTATTTTCTGAAACACTGTAAGCCACCAAAAAAAAAAGTCTTCACATAATATAAAATGCTGGATTCCTACAGAAGGTGTTATCTCCTGCCCATCACGAAGGTGTACTGAATCCAAATGGGCCATTGCAGGACACTGTCAATTGCTCCCCTCCACCCATCCATGAAGAGGTTACATGCAGATGCGCTCGTCCCATCATCTTGGACTTCAGGGAGGTGAAGATAAAAAATCCCTGATTGGAAGGAATTAGGGCGTTGTTATGCTCTTTGGACTCTAAAATGCAAAGATTCCTAGGCATAAATGAAAGATCCCCAGTACTAATCTGGATTAACCCTACAGGGCATATAGAGCTGGTGTATTTCAGTAGCCTCATCGCCATCTGAAAGCTAAGACTGCAACTCATTTGTGTATGTATGTTTATCTGTTTTAACCTTATAAATAACCATTTGTTTTTTCCTAGTTGAGAAGCCCTGAGTTAGTTTATTACAGGATTGGCTACACAGTGTTGTCTTTGGCGTGAGCTCTAAGGTGCAGATTGACCTGGGATAAGTGACTGGTCCTTTGGGACTGGGAGTCAGCTGAACACTTTGTGATCTTTGGAGTAAAGTGACCATCTCTCATGGGGTGAAGCTTACCTGGGTGGCAAGGTAGAGCAGAACGCCCAAGGAGACTGTCCCTGACTCCACATTAAGGCTGTCTAGTGCCTGAGGAGTTTACGCCTGTTACTTGGTTGGCAAAAGCTAAGCAGAGAACTCAGACCTTTTGGAGTTTGTGCCCAGCTTAACAGGCTGCCCTGAGGTTGGCGTTCTCATTCGTGAGCTGTGCCAGACAGCGTGACACGTTTGCTCCTGTGTAGCAGGGGCCCGCCACACAGAGCAGAGATTTGGAGTTTGCAAAGGGACTAGGAGCTGCTGCCTGAGGGTGTTAAGTAGCTGAAGATGGGCCAATCATAGCATCCTTTAGCATCAGACCCTTTCTGGTCTGCTAGGCTGTTCTAATAGCTGGGCTTATTTCTCCTGCTTCAAACCCACGAGCCCCATTACTGCTGCCCTGGCTGCTACTCAGCAGGATTCTCCCTCTGCTGCTAGAGCTGCGACGTTGGATGCTCCTGCTATCCTGCTTTTGCTACTCTTCAATACGCTCGCTGCTGTTTAATGAATGCACTTCGGAAGGGGAGGGAAGTGCAAGTATAGCTGAAAGGAAACCAGGAGGGCTGTAGCTGAGATACAAGGGAGAAAGCACAGAACTGAGCATGGAGGAAACCAAGGGGTGTCATTAGTCATGCTGTTCTTGAGCAGAGGAAAGAGGACAAGAGCACAGATGTTGAGTCTTCTTTCATTAATGCCGGGGAAACGGCTTGAGGTAATTGCATTAAAGATGCTGTAGAAATGCAAATGATTAGCCTTGAGAAAAAGGAAGTAACATGTATAGATGGTCTGTCCAGAATGGGAGGAGAGAGATTCTGGCTGGTTCTTTGCCATCATTCATATGCACTGCTTCAAAGTCTTGGATTACGTGACTAAGGCTTTTATTCAAGGGCACTGCAGAAAGCGGTTTGGATAAGTTTATATCTTTTTTTTTTTTTTGGGTCCCAAAATCTGAGTTCTCACTTCCAACCCACTTAAAAAAAATCTTTCCCTGATATCTGTGGACCTTTTCATGACTATTCTCCCTCCAATGCAGGGGCTCATTGAGTTTTTCAGTCTTGTCCTGACCCATCCTCAGGTGGTGAGACAATGCCCATCTATCTGGGTGCTCATTAGCACTCAGAAATGGCCCTGTTACATTTGCAGCATTTGACGCTTCTGCTGATAATGATCTCGATGGCATTTACTGTTCTACTAGAGTTTTTGTACTTCCATACTCCCCAATGTTCCATGAAACCTGTCACTTTAATGAGATGTTCCTAGGTTTCGAAGCTGGGGAAATAGGAGGAGAACAGTGACATTAATAAAGCCCTGTGTACTATGTGAGAGTCCTACCAGTGAACTATGTCTTTGTGATGTAAAATATGGTGTTAATTCTGTCCTTGACACACAGATCAAGCAACGTTGGCAATACGTCACCTCTTATGCAGTCGGTGGCTATCTTCAGAGCTATTTTATTTGACTGCTGCATTATCTCCAATGGTTTTCATATCAAGTGCTATTTATCACACCCATCACTGTAGCATCTGAAACATGAACGCTCTTTAAATAAGTAGTTTCACCATGGCTCAGTCCTGCTGTTGTTTCAGCAAGCTACAGTAGTCAGCATTGTGCAAGCGCCACCAACCACATGTCATCTTTCATTGACTATGGGGAAAAAGCAGAAGTGAGGGGCATTATAATAGAGACAGATCTGATGGAGCTGAAGAGTTTCAGCTAGCACCATGGGGTATAGGGCTTCAGAGATTCTATTACTAGAAGGGACCATTATGATCTTTATTTATCTATTTTAGGTCCTTATATGGGCTCCAGAACTGTATTATCAGAGCACCTCACAATCTGTAATATATTTATCTTCATAAAACCCTCCGAGGTAGGGAAATGCTATTATCCTCACTTTACAGACGAGGAACTGAGAGGGTAAGTGACTTGCCCAAGATCACACTGGAAGACATAGGTGGAGTAGGGATTTGAAAGCAGGTCTCCTAAATCTAAGCTAGTGCCCTAATTCCTGTTCCAACCTTCCTTGTTGACTAACTGGTCTGATTTATTGAAATTAACGGCTTCAGTGTATACCTTTTTCCCAGTGGGGCTTTGAACCCAGGATTTGTAGCACCATGAGGGGGGGCACCAGGCCAGACCATTGACATGTACTGTTTTTTAATATGTTTTGGTCTGGCTGTGGGAGGCAAGGGAGAGGATGCTCTGGATTTCTCCCAGTGGTGACTGGAAGGAAAATGAGATCTAGTTGAAATGCAGTGATGTTGCAGCTTTATTGGTCCCAGGACATCAGAGAAACAAAGTGGATGAGGTAATATCTTTTATTGGACTAGCTTCTGTTTGTGAGAGAGACAGGCTTTGACGCTGACGCAGAGCTCTATTTCAGGTCTGGGAAATGCACTCAGCATGTCACAGATAAATATAAGGTTAAACAAATTGTTTAGCATAAGAAATTAACACATATTTCAAGGGATCGTTCAAGGTGAAGTTGAATTCAAGGTGAAGCTAGTTGTAATGTAAGTCACCATCTCTCTGGCATGAAGTAAAGGTTAGGTGAGAAGAATGTGTTCCTGCCATCTGCTGGCAGCAGACTATACTCTTAGCTGTAACAATAATGGGGAAGTGGGAAGGGTGGATACTATATTATCAAGATAGAGTATCATAAATTCTGAGGTCAGGGCAACTGAAATGAAGAAAATGGGCTAAAGAAATGGCTTAACTTTACCTCTCAAGTAGTGGCACAGCTAGGAATAGAACTCAGAAATCCTGGCTTTCTCATTCAAATTTCCCCAGTTTGGCTCTGACACAGAGGCAGCTGTCAAAGGGTAGATCTACACTCATGACAGTGTGTCGAGTACGGACACCGCGCATCAGCTAGCATGGGTATAAACAGCAGTGTAGATGGTGAAGCGCAGCTTAGGTGAGTGGAGTAGAGTGTCCTTCTTGCCTGAATCCCCAGAATATACATGGCTCTCTACGCTCCCAAGCAGTGTAGGCGTCTGCTGCTGGAGCTTTCACTAATGCAGTGAAAAACTCCAGCAGCAGGCAGGGAAAGGCTCTGGTGGGGTTGGGGGGAAGCAGTGAGGACATGGTCTGGCAGCTCCTTGCAGGTGGCATGTCACTTCGAGTGTAGGCAAGGTCAAAGAGACACAAGGCAAAAAATTCCAAGCGTACCATTATTACAGCCTATCCAAGGGATGCAAGTGCCGGCACCACAGCCAGATCCACTCAGTTGCCCTTCCTGGGTGGGGACCACTACCAAGTTTGTGGAAGGCACACCTCACTCTGCTGTCATCTGGAGCCTCAGCAGACTATTAGGTCTCATGTTGTGAATAGATAGGACACTCTTTTACTGCAGTATTTCTCCGTGGATGTAGTATTCTAGATGAGCTGCAGCACAGGATTCAGCACTGTAATTCTCTATCTTAGGGTCTGTCTGGCTAGTTCCATGGTTGCTAATGGGATGGAAGACAAAGATGGCATGATGGATAGGACTTTGTGTACATCTGCTGCTTTTTGCAATGCCCAGATTTGACTGGCCACTCCTTTGACAGAAGAGTCTGGGGAAATAAAAGTTTGCTTTGGAGAACATGTGCTCATGACTGTCATTAAAGCAAGGCATGTTTGACTCTTTGGGGTATGATCTGCTCGCATACCTGCTTACTCCATATGCTAGCAGGAATGACAAAGGTCTTAACTGTACTGAAAGTTCTTATGCAGACAAAAAGGCTGTTGCCATGGCCAATAGAATCAGCAATTACTCTTCCATGGAAGGCCCTCTTGAAATTTTACCTCCAAATCCTACTGATCTTAAAAGTGCAGTTGCAGTCAGAAAACGGAATATATTATAATTATTTGTATTACAAAAGTAACCGGTGGCTCCAGTCAAGATCTACGGCCCATTTTGCGAGGCACTGTGCAAAGACACAGTAAGAGATTATTGTCTAAATAGACAAGACAGCGAAGGATGGGAGGGGAAATAGAGGTACAGAGAAGGGAAGTGGTTTGCCCAACGTCATGCAGCAACTTAGTGGCAGAGAGTGGACAAAAAGCCAGGCGTCCTGATTCTCAGACCAGTGCCTTTGGACAACCCTGCGTCTTCAGAACAGCAGCTTCATCCTCAATGCACTGTTCCCTTAAAAACTTTCACTTACATCTGACAATACAGCTGTGGGAGATGGAGCTGGATTCATTCTGGCTCACACATCTGCAAAATTACTGGCCTGGAGCCTCTCTGAAGTTAATGGAAAACTTGCATTAACTTAAACAGGCTTCGGATTAGGCCCTAAATTATGACAAAAAAACAGATCTAGTTGGGAAACTTTCTTTTCCTTTCAAAAAAAAGAAATTGGTCAACATTTAAAAAAATTTTTGGTCAAATTTAATTGAAATTTTTCAGGTTTTCAATGAAAAAGTTTTCAGTTTCCGAACACTGAAACAAAAGGGGAAATATGTTTTTTGAGAGGGGGTAGAGGGTTGACCCAAATCAAGTTTTTTTGACAAAAATAGGTATTTTTCATGGAAAATTTTCCATGTTGACAAAAAAGTAGTTTGAACAGAAAAAGTTCAACGATCTCTATTGCAGAGTCTTTATTAGAAGTTGTGATGGAAAATGCAGAAGCAAGGGGCACAGCTTGACTTTCTGATTCCAGGTGAGCTCTGCACTGCTGGCAGTTAGAAAAATAATTGCTTGATTTGTAAACTAAGCATACCTATTCTGGAGTCAGTGAGAGAATAAATATGGTACTCTGCGATCTCATTTATACAGACTCACTCTCCATTTTTACACCTGTCTTTAAGAAGTCACTAGAGAAACAAGCGCGAGCACAGATGCTTTTTAGTCAGGAAATTAAGGGTGATTAAGAATCTCCCATTTAAACTCAGTGTAATTAGGGGACAGTGTGAAGCTGCAGGCAGGCCAGTTCCACAGTGTGTCCTCATGTGCAGATGGTGAAGTGCCAAATGGAATCAAAAGAAACTTTAATTACAAGGATGATCAGGAAAGGCAAGCAGCATGGAAAAAACCAGAGTGCTGTGAATAGGAGGGTAGAGCAACATTACATAAGAGCAACAACACGGCTGCATCTTAGCAGCTCCCAAAGGGCAGTGATAATATTAATAAATGATAGCACACATTTATAATGCATACAATTATATTTTTACTTCAGAGGATTTTGTTGAATGGCTTATAATATACAAGCTTCTGTGCTAGTATATATGTGAATCTATAAATATAACTGAGAAGTGGCCCTTAACCAAAATTCCAAATCTAAACACGCCCAAATTTGGGGGTGATTGAAATTTGTTCAGTTTTTTAAACAAGAACTTTTCTGCTTTCTCCAATGCTGCCCCTGACAGCTGGGAGGAGCTCCCTGTAAACATCCATAAAACCACCTCATTGTTCTCCTCCAAATTCCTTCTTAGAACTTTCCTTTGCTCTGATGACTACCAAAGCTTGACAAGAGACAGTCGTTGATCTACAGTGCATCGGGCTGACCAATCTTTCTCATTGTTTCCTTGTACTCCCCAGTTTACCTGTTGCTGCGTGTCTTGTACTCAAATTGTAAACTCTTTGAAGTAGGGGCTGTCTTTTTGTCCTGTGTTTTGTACAGCACCTAGCACTGTGGTGTCCTGATACATGACTGGCACTCCTTAGGGACTAAGGCAATACAAATAATAATTTGTCTGTGATAAGGAAGCTGCCTTCCAATTATGAATGGATTTAGCCTTACGTTAATTAACTTTGTAAAATATGGAAACATTAGAGTCCCCATTTCAGAGATGAGGAACGGAGGCACAGAGAGGTTAAAATATCCAAGACATCTCAGACAGACCTGGGTATTATCTCTAGTACTCCTGAATTTTAGTCCAATGCCTTAACCACTAGCCCAGAAATGAGGCAAACACTGAAGAGAGAAGCATAAATGGGTGGGGGAAGGCTCCCCCCCTAATTTCTTGTTGCTGTGGACTAGACAGGCAACTGAGCTTCCAGGGCATAGATGTAGGTGAGAATATATAGCCCTTGTGTCAGCAAGCTGAGCTGCGTGTGTCACATACCTGTGTGTGACTCACTCTGTAGCAACTAATAAAGGACTCCTAGCCAAAAAAAAAAAATCTTTATTTCTGGTAATGATGCTCAGTCCAGAAAGAACACAGCTTGACTGTCAGATCCCAGTGTGTGTTTGGAGGGTTGGCAGTTAGGGGAAAAAACATCTTTTTACTTGTAAATGGAATCAAACCGATACAGAGTCACTAAAGGAGAATACAGATGGAAACCTTCATGGTGCCAATTTTACAGTCACCTTTGAAAGCAAAGCCACACTTTAAACTTCAGCTTGTTGAAAACCCAATTTTCTGTCGCAAAGCAGTTATGAGAGGAGAACTTTTTTTTTTTAAAACCCCGAGTCCTAGCCCTGGGCCCTAATCTCAGGAACATCTTTGCTCCTCCGTTCTTGGTTATGTCTAAAATTGGCCATCGTTCCATTACAACCAATAGGCGGTTCTGGGAGAGTGCTCTCTTCATGTGATATGGGTGTCGCTATCTCCTCAGCCCATTCCTCCCAGTGCCTAGGAGGCATTTTGCCTGACCATTGGTGTGTTATGCCTGGCTTCACACCCTCCTGGTTCTGAAGGTGGGGAGATCTGTTCACATCTCCCCAACCCTTCCACCGAATAATTTGGCCAATTATGTGAGACAAATATCAGGGAGTGTGTGTATTTACTCCCATAACTCCTTAAGGAGACGGAGTTTGAATGCTCTTTAGAGGCTGGGGTGAACGGTACTTAATTTGTAATGAAACACGTGCCGGGGTTCACGCAATTATCTTACTGATGCAGCAACCTCAGAGATGCTGGGGCTATGAACTGCCAAGCCTAGAGGTGCCAGGGCTCAGCCCTGGCAATCCCTGGCCCAGATTAAGCACTGGGGATGACCAACCCCCTCCTAAGTGCTTTACGCATAGGAACAAGCACCAACAATACCCACAATAGAGCACCCAGCATCCAAACCCATGGGACCTGGGGTTGGATTAAAGTCCTGCTATCCATTTTGCTATACAGTAAGATACTGCCAGCTTAATCATGCCTGACAGATCCTGGCTTCAGTGGCTCTATAGGACTGATCCCTTACCAGCACCTACATTTGTGATAGAGAAGATTTGCTGTTTCTCCAGCTGGATCCCCAAATGTCCCATTTTAGGAATCCAGCTGGTTCTCACTGTTCTGGAAAACACTGGGTTTGCAGATACAGTCCCACTCTCTTGCATAGGTCAAGTGTGAGCAATTGTAGTAGGTCTTTGTCTAAATCTCCTGTTTACGCCATCTTTGGATGGTTGATACAGAATGTGTGGGTTGCATGTACTATAATCTCATTATCCTTTTTTTTTCTTTCACTCTCTTTCTATCTGTGTTCTTTCCTCAGATGCAAAAGCAGTCTGCCTGAATATTGGCCTAACTGCTAGTCTGAGATCTTGGGGCTAGCTTGGCTGAGCTTGGGAAATTTATTTGGACATTTGACTAGTTTTGTAAGGTACTGTGTTTCTTCCTCTCCTTCCATAACTCCCTAATATATAAGGAAAAAATATTGATATTTCCAGCCTATCTTTCAGATGCTGACCTTGTCAAATATGGTGTGTTCTTGCATGGCTTTTGTTCATTAGAAAAAGAAATCCATGGTAATGCAAGCTCTCAGAGGGCAGTAGCATGGCAAGCCAGCCAGAGTAAAATCCAGGTCAACAGAGAACTGGATTTGCAGTGCATTTGGTATGGTTAAATATTATGGAGTGTTCTTATTTTCCGTTAAAATTTTTCACAAAGCAATCAGTCTGGAATAGAAACAGCAAGTGCATTAACTTTTAACTGCCTTCAAGTCTATCTGACAAAGCAACTAATCTGTGCCCTGGCCAATGTTCCCATGTAGTTACTGAGTGAGATTCTTTATGGGTAACTGTGCCTTTCAGATACAGCCCAGTGCTAGGATTCAGGGGTAGAGAAGGGATAGCCTTCTTGTTGGAACCCCATGGCGAATTCCTGTGTTAGCCAGAATTCCTTGTGGGGAATGTTCTAGGGGGAACTCTGCCACATTTTGGAAGTGGGTAGCATGGACTTTACTCTGAACGTATTCAGCATTGCTGCTCAGTTTGGAAGCAGGATGAGATTGTGGACATTCCACCCATCCCCTAAAGGCTTCTTCGATCACTGCGCAGTGTCTGTGCTCCCTGTCCACAATGTAGCAAGAATTTCCCTCTGCATAGGGTAGTGGGGAGGTTCCTTGTATCCTCTTCCACATTGGGGCACCAACCATCTAGTTTTTTTAATGTATAAAATAGACTGCCGCTCCTTCTTTCCATATCGACAAATATGAAATAGTCCGAGGAGCATGTGCTCTCTAGTTCTGTTAGGACTAAAATAATCACTGAAGAAGAATCTCCCCAGGTGCCTCTTCTGTCATCTCAGCTGGGATACAGGAGCCAAATAAAGGGAACAGGTGTCTGATATCATGGAAGTGCAAGTCACAAAGTTAAACCTAAGGCAGCCTGGAAGGCTAATTGATCTCAGCTGCACCTGGATAACAAATCAGGTCTTTCAAGAGAGAGGAGAGGAGCCGGCACAAACAGATTTTGTGCCTAGCAAAAGGATACTAACTCTCATAGAAACTGGAGATGGGAAATACCTATCAGTTCACCCAGTCCGTCCCCTAAGCTTGCAGGACTGTGCTTGACACTGCATTTCCCAGAACCATTGTAAATATCTCAGACAATGAAGCTTCCGCTGCTTTTTTTGTAGGCGATAATTCTACTTTCTAGTTGTGCTCCCTGCAAAGATGTTTCTCAGACCACATTTTCCTTCACTTTTGTAGGGTTTTGGATGAGGTCAGATTTCCAGCTTTAGTGGGGAGAGGGGAACATAAAAGTGCCTAAGGCCCAGATCCTCAAATATATTTAGGCACATACCTCCAATTTAAGTTAATAGGAGTTATACACCTAAATACCTTTCAAGGAGCTGAGCTTGCGTGAGTGAAGCCTGATATATGCTAGGAAATTAAGATGGCTTAATTATGTCACTCAGGAGAGTGCAAAATCCACACCTCTGAGCTGCTTAGTTAAGTTGACCTAACTCCCAGTGTAGATGGCACTAGGTCAATAGAAGAATTCTTCCATTCAACTAGCTACCACCTCTCAGGAGGTGGATTACATACCAGCAATGGGAGAACCCCTCCTCTCATCGTACATTGTGTCTACACTGAAGTGCTACAGCAGTGCAGCTGTGCCACTTTCACATTTCAAGTGTAGACGTACCAAAGCCAGGTAGTGCTTTCGAAAATGTTTGACCCTGTGACTTTTCAACATAGACACCCTTTGAGTGTTCTAATTGCTGAACGTCTGAGCCACGGACATGCTGGAACTAGCCTTTACTTTGAGATCCCATGCTCCCGAGTTTCCTTTTTAAAAACAGTGTTTGCCCCGTTTCTGACACAGGGAGAGTGAGACTGAAGGTAGGGCCGTCTAAAGGCCTGAGAACTGAGATAGAAGGGACAACATTTATCCCTGGGGTTGATCTCAATGGAGATATTGCAGGAATTAATTAATTTGGCTCTGGCTGTATTAAACAATGTCCACTGCTTTAGTTTGTATCTCAAAAGGGAGCCACGAGCCTTTAGCTTTTCTATAAAGTTGGGCCATACGTGTGTCTTTATAGTCAGGCACCTCAATAAGAGGTCTGATTTTCAGAGGTGCTGAGTACCTGGGGCGTCCATTGAAGTGAATGGAAGTGAAATCCACAGAGGGCAGAGCTAAGTTTGACCCACAGTCTGCACGCTAGCCTGCGGTTTCTGCTTTCTTTGACCCTCGCAATGTAATGTTTTGCTACATCAAACAAACTTATATCTGTGGCTAGTGCTTAAAACTGAACGTGTTCTAGCTACATGAGCTTTGGGCCCTTTTTTTGTGCTTTGTTGTGTCTCAGTCTGTTACCCAGTTAGCACGTTATTAACTACACTCTAGCAGTCTCTGTCCTCTAACACAAAAAGGAACATATCTTCTTATATATACAGCACAATGAAATTGCCTCTCTTTGCATCCTTTGAAGTCAATGGGAGTCCTCTGGTACTTATAGTTAGGCCACGTCTACAAGCTAACTTACAAGCTAACAGCAGCACAGCTGTACCAATGCAGCTGCCCTGCTGTAGGATTGCTCGTGTAGCCACACTATGCTGATGGGAAAGAGCTCTCCCATCGACATCATAAAACCAGCTCAATGAGAGGCAGTTGCTGTCTTGGTGGGAGAGTGTCTGCCGCCGACATAGCACTTTGCACAAAATGCTTATGCTGGCAAAACCTATGTTGCTCAGAGGGTGTGTTTTTTCACACCACAGGGCGACAAAGGTTTTGTAGACGTAAGTGTAGACATGGCCTTAAGCAAGTGCATAAATCTTTGCAGGATCTAAGATGACATCTGGTTTTAAAAATATAGAGCCAGATCTTCTGCTGGTGTAAACTGGCATAGTTCCATTGAAGCTAGGCCAATTTACCCCAGCTGAGGATATGCTCCATCACGTACCAGTACCCGGCTTTCTATTCTTTACATGAAGTTGGTTTATAATTTATAAAAGATAATCAGAGTCAGAAGATTTTATTTTGAATAAGGGCAGAATGCCCTTAAAAAAATTCAGAGTCACAAGCCAGATAGGTTGAGAATTGTATTTATAATTCACTGCAGACAGAAACCAAGTGGTTTTCATTCTGTAGCATGTTACATTATTTAAAGGTGGGGGTTGTGGTCTCATCAACTTTTCTCTACTAAATGGGGCCAATGCTTGCCTTGGACCCCCCTCAACACACAGTAAAAACTCAGGGCTGGCAGGAAATATTTTGGGTGACACAAAGCTGTTTTTCTTACCTCTGGGTTAGCAAAGAAACAATTTTCTGGACGATGGTGAGGGCTTAATTTTATAAAATGATATTTAATGTGACAAGAGGCAGAGAAGCTATTTGGTCCACTGTGAATAAAGGGGTAAACTTCAGCTCATCTTCACAAGTGCTCTAGTGAAGTGATACATGACTGGATATCTATATGGCTGATGTTGGACAGAATCCCTTTGGAAATGGAAAGAAATCTACAGTTTATAGGGCTGGAGTGCAACTGTAGGTGAGCAGTTTCAGTGTTAAATAATGTCTGTGTATGTAGTTACCTAAGTAACTCAGGAATAGATAGAGTCACTGAAGACTGCCCCTGAAGAGATACTCAATGACCTAATAACTCTCTTTCATTTCTGACATTTATGCTTTTAATTATTGCTTTAGTAATAGTATGGATTGCAAATGCTGATACATATGTTGGCGGGGGCCAATTGGCAAAAGAAGACCCCATGCTTGGATGTTTTAAAAGCACCTTAATAAGCTAGAAATAAAAGCATGCAAAAGAAGTTGATGTGCCATAAAGTGCAAAAGAAACTGTGGAGTGAAACCATACAATTGTAACTCAACTTCCTTACCAACAAATCAGTGGGGCCTGATTCATCGATTCATACTAGAATATATATCACTCCTAATTTGAAGTCTCATGAGTTTCACTCATGCAGAACTGGTCGTGCAGAATCATTCTTGTTACTTAACAGTAATTTGACTTTTATCTTGACTTTTAAAATATAGACTGTAAGATGGTCCAAAAATATGGAGAAAAAAAGTATGTAGTCACCCGACAGTTGGAGCACACTCTACCCAAACTTTTAAAAAAAATGTTTCATTTTTGGTGTGGATTCTAACTCAGAGACCTCTGTCAGCCACTAATTTTCATAAATAAAATTTTTACTGTAATACTCAAATATAGATATTAAAATCACTTGTTATTCATAACTTATGAGAAGCAAAATTCCTTACTTTATAGAACATATTCAAAGAACTTTGCTCATGAAAGAGACTTGGAAGACTAGCTGTCTCATATAAGTCTTGTAAATATGAGTGGAATCTGATGCTATTCTCATATCTTAGAGGGTAAATTATTAATGTTCAGTGTTAAAGAGAAAATGTGTCTAGTAGGTTAAATACACAACCTCCCTACAATGACATTCATATATCCTCTCTTTGAAAGTATGTGGGGGAAAATGTCAATACTATCTTTACAAAGTGAAGTGAGGAATGCTAACAGAAATATAGTAGCAGGATATAGGATCACCTTGCTAAATGCCATCTATTCTCAAACATTAATATGGTCATGTTGCTGCCAGGCAAATTATCAAATACGGAGTTCTAAATATATATATACGTATACTGCAAAATGGAAGATGATCCAAAAGGGCAAGGGTGTTGGAAGTAGGATAGGTGGAGAAGTAGGAATGTGGAGCCTCAGCCTGTACTTTGAAGTCCTTAATCCTTTGAGTTGTTCCACTAATATCAGATGGACATTTGAGTAGGCAAACAGCTGGAAATTATCAAGGGAGCCTAAAGGAGACACATACCTATGTCCCACTGAAGAAGAGAATAGAATCATAGAAGAATCATAGAAAATGAGAGTTGAAAGGGACCTCCGGAGGTTATCTAGACCAACCCCCTGCTCAATTAGTTACTCTAGAGAATGGTATTGGTCCATTACTAGATGGGAATGGTAGAATTACCAATAATAATGCAGAAAAGGCAGAAGTGATCAATACACATTTCTGTTCTGTACTTGAGGGAAAACAAATCATGTAGTCATATATGATAATGCTTTTTCAATTCTATCAATATCTCAGGGGGATGCTAGAAAAGTTAGAAATTTTCAAATCAACAGGTCTAGAGAACTTGTGCAAAAGAAATTTAAAAAGATTTGGCTGAGGTGTTTACTGGACCATTAATACTAATATTTCAGTAAGTCTTGGAACACTGGGCAAGTTTCAGAAGACTGGAAGAAAGCTAATCTTGTTCCAAAATTAAAAAGGGGTATGCAGGATGATCTGGGCAATTATAGGCTTGTCAATTTGATGCTGAGTTTAGGCAAGGTAATGGTGCAGCTGATACAGGACTCAACTAATAAAGAATTAAATGAGATTTATATAATTAAGACCAGTCAACGTGGATTTATGGAAAATAGATCCTGTCAAACTAACTTGATAACCTTTTTTGATGAGATTACAGCTTTGGTTGATAAAGGTAATAGTGTTGACATGATTGATTTGTGTAAGACATTTGACTTTGTATAGCATGACATTTTGATTAAAAAACTAGAAAGTTATAAAGTTAGCATGGCATACATTAAATGGATCAAAAGCTGTCTAAGAGATAGGTCTTATATAATATAATTTTAAATGTGGAATCATCATCAAATGAGAAAGTTTCTACTGGGATTCCTCAGGGATAGGTTCTTGACCCTATGTAATTTAACATATTACATTGATTACAGATTACATTGTAATTACATTACAGATTAATTGATTCATGATCTGGAAGAAAATTTAAAATAATCACTGATAAAGTTTACAGATAATACAAAAATTGGGAGAGGGATAAATAATGAAGAGGACAGGCCACTGATACAGAGCAATCTGGATAATTTGGTAAACGGGGTGCAAAAACAATATGTGTTTTAATATGACTAAATCACAGAATCATAGAAATGTAGAACTAGAAGGGACTTTAAGAAGTCATCATGTCCAGCCCCATACGCTGAGGCAGGACCAAGTAAGTCTAGACCATCTCTGGCAGATGTTTGTCTAACTTGCTTTTTAAAACCTCCAATGATGCAGTGGGACCACTAAACACTGAGGATGGGGTGGAGGTTAAAGATAATCTGGGCATGGCCAATTATCTAAACAAATACTTTGCTTCTGTTTTTAATGAGGCTAATGATGAGCTTGGGGATAGTGGTAGGGTAGCTAATGGGAATAAGGGTATGGAGGTAGAAATTACCACATCCGAGGTAGAAGCCAAACTTGAACAGCTTAATGGGACTAAATTAGGGGGGGCCGGATAATCTTCATCCAAGAATATTAAAGGAACTGGCACATGAAATTGCAAGCCCATTAGTAAGGATTTTTAATTAATCTGTAAACTCAGGGGTTGTACCGTGTGATTGGAGAATTCTTAACATAGTTCCTATTTTTAAGAAAGTAAAAAAAAGTGATATGGGTAACTACAGGCCTGTTAGTTTAACCTCAGTAGTATGCAAGTTCCTGGAAAAAATTTTGAAAGAGAAAGTAGTTAAAGACACCAAGGTTAACGATAATTGGGATAAAATACAACATGGCTTTACAAAAGGTAGATCATGCCAGACCAATCTGATCTCTTTTTTTTGAGAAGAGAACAGATTTTTTAGACAAAAGAAATGCAGTAGATCTAATTTACCTAGATTTCAGTAAGGCTTTTGATACAATTCCACACGGGGAATTTTTAGCTAAATTGGAAAAGATGGGGATAAATATGAAAATTGAAAGGTGGCTAAGGAACTGGTTAAAGGGGAGACTACAAGTCATACTGAAAGGTAAACTGTCAGGCTGGAGGGAGGTTACTAGTGAAGTTCCTCCGGGACTGGCCTTGGGACCAATCTTATTTAACTTTTTATTACTGACCTTGGCACAAAAAGTGGGAATGTGCTAATAAAGTTTGCGGATGACACAACGTTTGGAGGTATTGCCAATACAGAGAAGGATTGAGATATCATACAGGAAAATCTGGATGACCTTGTAAACTGGAGTAATAGTAATAGGAGGAAATTTAATAGTGGAAAGTGCAAGGTCATGTATTTAAGGACTAATAACAAGAATTTCTGCTATAAGCTGGGGATGAATCAGTTGGAAGGGACAGAGGAGGAGAAAGACCTGGGCATATTGGTTGATCAGAGGATAACTATGAGCTGCCAATGTGATGTGGCCATGAAAAAAGTTAATGGGATCCTTGGATGGATCAGACGAGGCATTTCCAGTAGAGATAGGGAGGTGTTAGTACTGTTATACAAGGCGCTGGTGAGACATCATCTGGAATACTGTGTGCAGTTCTGATCCCCCATGTTTAAGAAAGATGAATTCAAACTGGAACAGGTGCAGATAAGTGCTACTAGGATGATCCACAGAATGGAAAACCTGCTTTATGAAAGGAGACTCAAAGAGCTTGGCTTGTTTAGCCTAACTAAAAGAAGGGGAGATATGATTGCTCTCTATAATTACATCAGAGGGCTAAATACCAGGGAGGGAGAGGACTTATTTAAGTTCAGCACCAATGTGGACACAAGAACTAATGAATATAAACTGGCCGTCAGGAAGTTTAGATTTGAAATTAGACACAGGTTTCTAACCATCAGAGGATGGTTTCTGGAATAGATTTCCAAGGGAAGCAGTGGGGTCAAAAAACCTAGCTGGCTTCAAACTGAGCTTGATAAATTTATGGAGGGGATGGTGTGATGGGACAGCCTAGTTTGGCAATTGACTGATCTTTGACAACTAGCGGGAGATATGCCAATTACCTCTGAAGGGATGTTAGATGTGGTGGGTTCTGTGTTATTACAGAGAATTCTTGCTTGGGTGTCTGACTGTTGAGTCTTGTCCACAAGTTCAGGATATAATTGATCACCATATTTGGAGTCAGGAAGGAATTTTCCCCCAGGGCAGATTGGCAAAGGCTCTAGGGTTTTTTTGCCTTCCTCTGTAGCATGGTGCACAGCTCACTTGCTGGTGGATTCTGTGTACCTTAAAGCCTTTAAACCATGATTTGAGTACTTTAATAACTCAGTCTTAGGTTAGAGGTCTATTACAGGAGTGGAGGGGTGAGGTTCTGTGACCTGCGTTGTGCTGGAGGTCAGACTAGATGATCATATTGGTCCCTTCTGACCTTAAAATCTATGAACAATGAGGTTAATTAATCATTGGAACAACTTATCAAGGCGTTGTGATGGATTCTCTGCCACTGGCAATTTTTAAATTAAGATTGGATGTTTTTCTGAACAATATGGCCTAGGAAGAATTTGTGAGAAATTCTATGGCCTGTGTTATAGAGGAGGTCAGGCTAGATGATCACAATGGTTCTTCTGGCCTTGTAATCTATGAACCAGCGATGAATGAAGTAAGAACCACACAGAAACTATGAATGAATCTAAAGCAAATCTTTTAGACTTTAAGAAATTAATTATTGTTTTCCCCATTCTTTTTCAATAGGAGTCCCATGTGGGTCCATCTATCCCAGTGCCCTGTTTTGGACAGTGGCCAGTACCAGACACTTCAGAGGAGAATATAAGAAACCCTCTAATGGGCTATTATAGAATAACCTGTCCATAGGGTAAATTCCTAGCCTACTTGCCCCGCTGCCCATCCTGTCCTTCTCCTGACATTGCTACCTAGAATCTCTATCCTTTTGGAATATATTGCAGCCTTGATCATGCAAGTGGTCTATATGAGAAGACTTCTATTTACTTCTAGGGGTTTCTAAACAGATGCAGTCTCTGCACACATGAAAGATCTTTCAGGATCAGGGCCTAAGTCTGGTGCAGATGTAATTGTTTCTCTGGGAATGAAAATAGTAACTGTAGACCTTTCTCATTCTGATTCACTCACATTTGCAACAATTCCAGTCTTACTTTCAAGAGACAATGAGTTCCGAATTCTTCGAAGCCAAATCAGAAAACATCCCCACCTCTGTAATTCTAATTTCCAACTTCTACAGGGTTTCCTTAGTACACTTTACAGCCCCTCTTTGCCCCGTGTTTAGAATTCTCCTCCTCTCTCTTAGCCCATAACCCTATTTTCTAAGTGTAAATGAAGAGTTACTCAGCTGGTGTGTCTGGCTATTAAACAATAATTTCCTCCTCTCTTTCTAGTCCTGTGTGCAGATACTATTATTTCAAATTGAGTGTCTTATTACAATTTAGTTTGTCAATAAGGAACTGACTTAAGTTCAATCAAAATAAAACAGTCTTATTCCAAAATAAGTGTGTCCACACACAGATTTGTGCCACAATAATAAAAGGTTTGACTCAAAGCCACCACAATTTAGTTATTTTTGTGTCAGTTTAGGGTAGTTTAACCCTGTGTTTCCCACAATGTCAAATAGCACAGGAAAAAGCCTTCTAATTCACTTAATTGTAATGATTTGAGTGTGCAGACCCTATTTCCCCCCTCCTGGATTGCCTGATTACAGTATTCTGCTAGATAAACTTCCTTTCTTCCTTTCTTTGGAGTGTTTGAGTCCAGGTGAGGAATAGAGATGGTCAGAAAATGATGATTTTTTTTCACAGAAAATTTTGAGTATACAGAAAAAAATCCAAATCCAAAATACTTCACCAGAAAACTAAAATATTTCAATGATACTGCTGTGATGCTTAGTGGGACTTTTATTTCAGGTGCCTCATGTTCCACTTTCCTTCATAGTTCAGGCTCCATGGTTGGACAAAAACCCCCATCATTCACCATGGTCTCCTCTACTGGGGAGAGACGCTCACACTGTATCCTGGAGATGAAGTCTGGCTGGGGACCCTGGCCCATAGAGAAAAATGGGGACATGAGGAAACCAAATTACATCTCTTATGAGCCACTTTGTCATAGTATTTCAGAATCAGATTAATTTAGGTTTCCACTGAAAAGTCGAAGTTTTGGTGTTTGGGTGTTCACTTTTTCCATGACAAATCAAAATTTTCCATGGAAAGCTGACCCTTTTGATGTAAAATATTCAGCCAGCCCTAGTAAAGAGACAGGATTTGACTAGCAGGGAAAACTCTTCTTTTTCTCACTCCTTCTCCTGAATTCTGCACTGTAGGAAGAGAGAGAGAGGGGGAAGCAACTGGAAGCAAACACTACACTGGAGTTCATGGGAAGTCAACAAAAAAACAAGTGGATTTCGGACAGCACTCACAAAAATAGTTTAAAAAATATGTTGAAATTTATAACAAAACTGATCAAAATTGAATTGAGGTCATGATTTTCTAAAATGACAATTGATTTTTGGGTGCCTAACTTGAGACACCATAAAGAAACCTGGTTTACAGAGGATGGTCACTTTATGAAAATCAAGCTTCTTTAATGTATCTCAGATTGGGCACCCCAATTAAAAAAAAATAGTAATCTTGGCCTGGATGTGTTTTCCCTTTGAAAACAATGGGAAAGAATGGATTTTTCTTCTCTCACATCTCACTTTATCTATTTACAGGCAAGATGGCAAGCCTCCTTGAAGGAAGCTCACAGTAATATGCTACTGTCACAGAAGTGGTGAGCCTTCTACAGATCTTCCTGATGGTATAATAATGTAATATACAAGGGGTAACTTGGTGATGGAGCATAATACGATTTGTAACAATTTCATATACACATTACTTATTATTGAAAAACACCATTATTTTTCTGTAAGAGGCTTTGGAGAAGGTATTGATTAGCAAAGTGCTTAACTTTCTCAATTTAAAAGTCAGTGTTAGTTCATTTACTGTTTAATAAGACCTGTAAATAATGTTATGCTCATGAGGATTTGGCAAAAGTCCCAGTACCTTTTTTGGACTCTAATTAATATGTAGCAAACCCATTTTTATCAGGAATTTGCTAATTTTATTCAATTTTTTCAAAAGGTCAAGATGGGAACAACCTGTTCAAAAGCAAAAATAATTAAATAAATAAAAATCATGGGCTACATCCTCAGATGATATCAATTTTTTAGTTTCATGGAAATCAGTGGAACAACATTGATTTATATTTTCCAAGGATCTGGCCCCAAAACTCTATATGAAGCAAATAAAGTACCTGTTAAATGAAAAAGAAGTTTTAATCATATCCTGCCTCAACTAGTGCAACCTCCTTCTTTCTTGTCTTAGATGCTAACCTCCACTACTCCTGTCAGTCCAAAATCACTTTTCATCCCTTGGAAAGGTTCTTCAAGCTCCTTGGTCAGCCTCAACTTATTTCTTACCTTGTTTCTGGCCAGATAAAAAGCAGGCTTCAATGACAGCACATTTGTTTAAGGTCAGCGTTTTCAGATGCATTCACAAGTCCTGCACACGCTTTAGAATGTACCTAAGTTGGCTCAGAAGAATAGTTCAGTGGCTTCAGTGGGACCACTTGTGAGTCAAATCACTCATGCTTAAGTGTTTGCAGGATTGGGGCATTAGTTCGTGTCTGGTTTTGGAAGGACAGCTTGTGCCTGAGTTTCTTTCAGAGGTGCTGACGCCAATGGAACTGCATTGGTGTAGCACTTTGTGCTGACACAGGGTCAAATACAGATTCTGATACAGGGTGGAAGCTGATGTGTGCACATACATGGAGTGTAACCAAATAAAAATAGCATCTGTAGAGGAACAAGAGTTACATGACTTGAGCAATAAATATTTGGGGTGGAATCTTCAAAAGTCTTCAGCAGTGGCCTAAGACTCCGATTGAAGTCAAAGGGGGCAGAGGTAGGTCAACAGTGAAAACTTCGGATTGATTAGTGTAAGGACAGTTATGATTCATATATTTCCAGCAGCTACTGGAATTTCCATACATTGGCAGCTGCTATGTCAATGCTGCATTGTATTTTCAGAGCTCTGCCACACTGTCTGCATTGCACTGTGTGTCTAATAACGCTTACAAACTGCTTGAAGCTGTGATCGCATGTTCCGTCCACAACCGAGCATTCAGACAGAACTCAGCAAATAACAGCAACAGCAGAAAAATAACTCTTCCCTTAACTCATAAAACCTTCCCGAACACATGCTACTGCAAAAGAAGTGCATGAAGATTTTTCACTTCTTACTGTACTGTTTATCTATATAGCCTCCGGCCATACCACCTTGATCTATGATCTTGTCTGATCTCGCAAGTAACGCAGGATATAGTCAATTCTTGAATGGAAGACCTCCAAGAATAACACAGAAAGATGGTAAGGACTGATGCTGGTGACTAATTAGGTGGTATTTCCCCCTCGGAGTCAGTCCTGAACACGGTGCTCCACGATGGTACCAGGTGGGAGATAATTTAATACATGGACAGGGAGAGGTAGGGGGAAGGGAAGCAATTCCATGGATAAGGTATGATTTGGAAGAAGACTTGAAGGCTTAAGTGACAGAGAGAGGACTGAATCAGCACGGAGATTGAGCTATTGATTCAGCCTAAGGGCCGACCCTTCTAGGGAGGATGGATGAAGAAGTCTGTCCTCTGAGTCTACCATCTAGGCACCTTCAGAAGTACTAAATTCACATGAAACATTTAAAACACAACCAGCAAACTCCAAATACCTGGACCTAGTAATGTTCTCTTGATCTGACATTCCATTAAATATTAATAGACCTGTGAGGGTTCATAACAGGCTAAAAATCAATATGGCAGCCGGTAGTCAGTTTGATTAAAAAGTTATTTGGGAGTATTCTGAGATGGCAATCTGGGCAACTTGGCAGGTGGGTAAAGTATCTAGAGAAGACAAGATCTTACATTTCCAGTGCTTGACTCAGTTTCCAGCTCTGCCACAGTCTGTCATCTTGGGAAAGTCAGTTATCTTGCATGCCTCCATTTCTCATGTGGATAATGCTTCCTTTGTCTGTCCTGTCTATTTTGGACTGTAAACTCTGCCTCTTACTATATGTATATACATGACTTATCACAATGGGACCCCTATCTTTTCTGGGGCCTTTATATGCTACTATAGTAATAATTATAATTAATAACAATAATTGACATGTAGAGATCTTGTTGAGAACTGCCCTCTGTCCTGGGTCTAATAAATCCTCTCTAGTGCATGCATACCCTGGAATATTGTATTTGTGATGGAAACATTAAAGAGAGAGAAATGTTAAACGGCTGCCAAAAAAGTTTGTTGCTCTAAAGGATAGAATCTGCTTGGTTGCTTTTTTTTTTTTTTTTCAAATGAACAGTCGCTGATACCTTTCCTATTGATTGATAGACTTATTGATGCATTATCCAGCAGTAATCTATACCAGCAAGGTCAATAGGGTGTAATTACTAGCAGAATAGGCCAGAGTCTGCTCCCGGAGCATTCCTCCCTGCACAAGCTCTTTCGGTATGCATATCACATCTCCCTGCTTGTAGCAGGCTGATGAGTGTGTTCAGTTAGTGCAGGCACACACATACTTCTGCGCTTTCCCTGAAAGTGGAGCATTAGCAGCTGCAGTCAAAAAGAACCCCTGCTTCTTCAGCTCTGGTACTAGCAGCAACTGTCTAATTCTGTCTGGAGGAACTCGGAGACAGCCCCGAAGGCAAGTTTAAAAGGGACCTAGTGACATCCTGCTGTCACATCTGGTGTCATGAATCCACTTATTAGTAGCCCATTGATAATGACTTTCTGAGTCCCTTCAATAGTGTACAGGCGTCTAGAAAACTGTCGTTCTTGGAAGGAGGGAGCACACTGCTAAAGGTATGTTGCAGTCTTATGTACCTTAAATCTTTTGCTGAATGTTTCCATCTATGAATTTTGCTTGCAGACATATCTGTTCTATGCAGTTTTCTATTGTGGGCTGCTAGGGAATGGCTTTAGCAAATCATAGCAATATAAACAAATGGCCAGGAATCTTTCACTCAGTAAACTGAGCAGATCATGTTGTTAAATGGCAAAATATATGTGACTGGATTAAAGTTTCAGAGCAGGTGATAACTCAACCTCCATATAGAAGACAAATAAAATGACAGTGTTAATATCAGTGCATCGTTTCCTGCCATAGGCTTCCTAAGTGTGGCCACACAACACTGCTTTTTAATTGATGTGTTTATTAAAAATTATCCATGCTTGCCAATGTTAGCTGCCATTTGAATACATGTTTGGGAATCAAATACATACCTTTTAATTAACTTGGATCAGGTATGGTCTGCTACATACTTAGCATTTTTAAAAGGAAAGGTGAATGAACCATGCAGTGCAGCTCACCTCTGTAACTTTACAGGTGTAAATCTAATTAAGAAAACTCTTGGCCACAGCCAAGAAGTTGCTATTACAGTGAGTATCTATGAATGAGAAAAGGCTAAATAGTAATTGTTTAGCTTTCTGATCTCAAGATTTTATAACAATTTATGACTTTTAAAGGTGGTTGAACCACAGAGAGAGAAGATTATGAGAGCTGAGATGTTGTGATAAGCAGAGAATATTGTTTTGTTGCACTGAACTAGCTGACTATACCTTTTATTTGCTTGCAAGCAACTTGATTTGTCAATTATACTTGTGGATTCTTTTGCTAACAGGTCTCCCACAATTTAGCACATACATTTTGGACATTTCAGGATCTTTCCCTATCATGGGAGATATATTACAATATGTCCATATAGCCCTGATATCTCCTCCATGTGTCAAAGCATCATGATACAGCCAGATTTTGTAATGCTACAGTAGAACCTCAGAGTTACGAACTGACCAGTCAACCACACACCTGATTTGAAATGGGACGTATGCAATCAGGCAGCAGTAGAGAAAAAAAGAAACCAACAGCCAAATACAGGACAGTACTGCGTTAAACATAAACTACTAAAAAAAATAAAGGGGAAACAGCATTTTTCTTCTGCATAGTAATGTTTGAAAGCTGCATTAAGTCAATGTTCAGTTATAGACTTTTGAAAGAACAATCATAACCTTTTGTTCAGAGTTACAAACATTTCAGAGTTATGAGCAACCTCCATTCCTGAGGCGTGCACAACTCTGAGGTTCTAATGTAATTCAATATCATCCCTATTGCATGCAATAAAGGTTTAACTTACACAAGAGTATTGTCCAGGAAAAAGAAACCTGTTCATAATTGTATATCTTTTCAAAGTAATAGCTTTGATTAATATTCCTTCAAAGTATTAAGAAAATCCCTCTGCCTGTTATTTTACAAAAATTGTACAAGCGAGTTGATCCAGCCTAGAATAAGGAAACAGTGTTGGCTTCAGAATATACAGAGTGGGAGTGGGTGTATATATGTTTGTTTATCTATTCATAGACTGAAAAATTAAGTATTCCAAGTTGTCTATAGAACTCAATGGCTTCTTTTATTATTAACAATGTATTCCATTAACAGGGCAGTCTATACATCATGGTAGCTATGCAACAGAATGAAATAAGCTAGCAGGCGTCCCCTTGTATACTTTCTTTTAAAACATTGGTAAAGGAGAAAACTCTTTGATGGTAGTTAAGGTTAGTTCCTTAAAAACCTAAACAGCATGTGGGAGTCGTGAGTGGTTGTAAAGTGCCTATGTCTCACAAGCAGTCTTATTTGTAAATGTGTGTAGTATGAGCCTATCTGTGCATGCTCTAAGCAGATTTAGGCTTTCTGATATCCAGAGGCACATCTTTGGTAATCTGTCCTTACTAGAGTTGGACAGTAGCCGTTCACCAGTGGCAAGGTCACTCCAGCCATCACGCTGTGCCTTTCAGAGCTGTAGGAGCTGCTTCAGCACTAAAGCTGTGGTCGCCAGTCACTTTGTGTCTCATTTTCAGGAAGAACCGGGGAAAGGGGCTGGGAGGGGGGATTGTGTTGCTTTCATCTGTCTTAATTCTATATGAATCACTAAAGTGCTAGGGACAAACTTTCTGCTGTATTTTTCTATAGTTATAATGTCCTGTCAATCTTCATTTTCAGTGAGTACCATCATAAGACAAATCTCTATATGTATATTATTGGCAAGCTTTTTTTTTTAAAAAACCACCTTCCAGTGGGCCAGATTCTGTTGTCCATTACAGTGATGTGAATCCACAGTCGCTCCTCTGAAGTCAGTGGAGTGATCACTCCAGTTTTACACCAGTGTAAACAAGAAATTGACTATATGGGCCAGATCCCCATAGCTATAAACTGAGAGAGATCCACAGGTTTCAGTGGGGTTATGCTGATTTACGCCAGCGGAGGATCTGGTCCTGTATTTTTACAGCTTAGACTCTATTTCAGTATAAGTGATATGACCTCTAGTATCCTAGCACTGCCAACATACTGGGAGAGAATACGTGCAATTGAAGGAAATAGGAGGAATCTGATAGCAATAATCTTTTATCTACCCCCTCACCATAACCTGGGACAGACAAGTAGCTCCGTTTTGTTCACTTTAAGATGCATAGGGTCTTCCTTTTTGCTTGTCTGTATGTCAAGCTCACGGTGCAATGTCAGCTCCGTGCTGCCTGATCCTTGATCTGAACTTTGGCTTCTGTGGAGGTAAAAGGTAATTCAGTTCAATCTCTTGGCTTGCTCACCTCTGTGCTTCTTCAAAGCAGATCTATCAGTCATGTCAAATGCCACTGCTGTTGCTTTTATATTCTGAATCACTAGGCAAATCAGACTTGGAGAGAATCAAACACATTTGCTAAGAGTTACAGGGTAGCAGAGGGCTACTGTCACCAAGCCACCCGACCGTCTAGTGTTTTGAAGTACTTTATGCAAAGGGGTCTGCTTCGGTGTTAAGCCTTGTGTTCTCTGATACCGCAAGTGAAGTGCAGGATTCAGAAAAACTCATAAAAGGTTGAAGAATTCATCTAGGACTGTGTTCTTGGGTGATAGGCAACAATCACACTTGCATATCTCTCATGACTATAACTGAAAGTAATAGAGGAGTACCCTGCCTGTGCTATGTGTAGTTATACAGCATGCCAACAGTTGTATGGTTACTGCTTCAAGTGCCCAGGGGAAACAACCTTAAGAGAGTGAAATATAAACAGGTGCAGCGTTCTTTAAAGATAGCTATCTGTTTACACACCATATCAGGCTTTCCAAAATAGCCTTAGATTAAAAGCAAGCTGCAACAACAACACACTGTACACATCCTTAAGCGCTCTAATGAGCGATAGCTGTAAATGAGAATAAAAGTGAAAAAAATGCCGTGCAGCCTCAGTCTTGGAGAGAACTAGGATCCAGATGGCAAGCCTTTTTATAGCAATAAACTGGATTAAGTTTAAGACTCCAATGGCTACTAGTCTCCTGTTTAATTCGTCTTACTTTAATACTATTTCAGTGTGGTGCTTTTTGCTAGGTAATGCCATAAAACTGTAGGGTTTTGAACATGCTGTCTGCTTTCAGCAGGACTTCCCCTATTTCCCTTAACCCTTTATTTAGTGATTGTTGGAATTCTTTAGTCCGGAGCATCACCGGGTGTATTTCATGGGCATTTACGCTGCCACATGCAGCATGAAATAGAACCAGAAGGTTTACGTAGCCTAGAACCACAGTTAAGAAGACTTCGCATTTGAGGATAGAGCAATTGTCAGCGTGCGGTTTGAACGCCTCTCGCCTGAAACACTTTTTAATGGTAACTAAGCTGCAAGTGAAGCTGAAATGGGAGTTGGGCTATACCAAGGCCTACTCTGGTTGTAGTCTAGCAATTGCTTCATTTTTCAGGTGATGTAACTGCACGTCTATTTATGACTTCCAGCTGCCGTCTCTAGTTTGTTTCTATTTACACCCCAGTGTGGTATTCCTTTCAAAAGCAGCCAGAGCAACAGCGATCATGACTACAATACCCTCCTGTAAGCGTTCAGTAAGTAAGACACCCTGTGGTGATAATGAACACCAATACTACCATTCAGTGGAAGCTGCTGGGCGACTTCTGAAACCGGACACACAAACTGAGGGATGAATAAGGGTGACCTGGCTCTGAGTTTATGAACCCCTATTATGAGTCTTGGATCTTCTATCTTTCTTAGCTATTTATCTAGCTGCCATCGCTGTAGTACTTGAGTCCCTTGCAGTCTTTAATGTATTAATTATTCCAACAACCTCATGAGGTTGGAAAGAGTTGTTATCCCCATTTTACAGATTAGGAGTTGATGTCAGAAACTCTCAGGCTGCATCTATATTGCAGCATAGATTTGGGCTAATTATGCTTGAGCTAGCATGCTAAAAATAGCAGTGTAGACATCGTGGCACTGGTGGCAGCTTGGGCTATACCCCTGAGCTGAGACACAGGGGCTTGGGCAGTTAGCCCGAGCCACCATCCATGCCACAACATCCACACTGCTATTTTTAGCATGCTCGCTTGAACAAATCTCTCTACCTGCTCTGAGAATCACACCTCCCAGCTGTACTGCAGACATATCCTACATGGCTTGCCCTAAATCACACAAGTCGGTGGCCCAGCAGGGAATTTAATCCAGCTCTCCTAAAACCTAGGCTAACATCTTCCTCTGGATTTCCAGGACCAAAGCACAGGCTTCTACCACATGAGTGAAGAAGTAATTCCATTAGCTAGTAGCAGTAGTAGGCTCTTATCATCTACATGTCTTGCCACTAGAAAGGTTCATGAGACATTTAGTGTATTATACACACACAAGTATAGGTTTTGCACTGTTGCTGTTGAAATAGGGTCAGCAAAGCCAATACTGAGAAATATCCACACCCACCTTTGCCATTTTAGTGGAAAGCATTAATGCATGAGTGATGGGATGGCTCACTCAATGATTGCTCTGTTCTGTTCATTCCCTCCGAAGCACCTGGCAATGGCCAATGTCGGAAAACAGGATACTGGGCTAGATGGACCATTGGCCTGACCCAGTATGGCCGTTCTTATGAAAAAACAAACCAGAAGTTTCCCCTAAGGCTCTGTGCTGGCACCAATGCTTTTCAACTTGTACACAGATGATCTTCCGCTTACCCAGTCCCACAAGTTCATGTATGCAGATGACATTTGCTTAGGCATCCACGTCATTCCCAGAACTGGAAGACACACTAAACACTATTTGAATAATGCTGTAGTTGGTGGAATTTACAACCAAGTGGGACCAAGACAGTTTAGAGTACATTCCATCTTTACAACACCAGAGAAGCTCAAGAACTGAATATTGTTCTCACCAGATATCACTTCAAACACGAATCCCACCCAGTTTACTTTGGAGTAACCCTTGACAGATCTCTCACATACCTTAATCACCTGGGAAAAATTGCAGATGAGGTGACGTTGTGTAACAAATTGGCTGGCACTTCATGGGGAGCAAATGGTTAAAATCTCTGACCATCCAGTTTAGACGTCTGTTGCTCTGAAGCAGAATACTGTGCTAGGATTTGTTTCCATTCATCTCATGTCAAATTGGTTGACACATAACTATATTCAACCATGTGCATAGTAAATGGAACAATTTGACCCACACCAGTACCTAGGTTCCCTGCGTTAAACAACATCACTTCTTCACACCACACATCCATCGTGAGGATGCTACAGTTAAGGTGGTTGAGAAAATCAGGGCAAACCTGAGCCTACCACTATATGCAGAATACCCTTTGTCTCTTTGACTACCCAAGAGCATGCTTCTCATCAAGACACCTGCTCAGATTTCTCTGTGACATCAGTGTGGCATGAAGAATGGTCCGCAGCTGACATAAAAAAAAGTCTTTTATAACTGACTCGACCATGTGGGTACCTGTATTTGATTTTGCAAGACTCTCATGGGTCCTTATGAATTGATTTCAAATGGGTCAGACTTTTACCCTGGGACCAAGGAGAGGGCCAAACTTTTCCCTTGACTAGATTAGATGGTGGTCTGAAGGTTCTGCACTTCACTGATGAGGCTGATACAAAGGGGTGTGGCAAGTTCTGCATCTGATAAGGAGACTGTAAAATGGAGTCCACCATATGTCGATTTTCTTTCGACCTGGTTCAGTTTGTCCTAGTTACTTGAACAGACATTGTTCCTTGTTCAAATTAGTTGTTCTTCCTTTACCTAAAACGGTGTCTTTAGGAGTGGGAGTTGAGAAGCCTCAAAAGTCTTTCCTATAAGCAATGTGATCCCTGTAGTAGATATTAATCTGCTTCTCAGACAGGCAATGCTGCTCCCCTCCTCTAAATATTTTTCTGTTTGCATTACTAGTTGGCTTCAAATATTCTTCCTCAGAATTAGTAGTACTTGAAATGTCTCATTGAAATCAAAGGTCATGTAAGGTACTTCCCAGTGAGAGAGAATGTTGCAATCTGGCTCTTAATTAATTAATTACACAACATTTTCTTTTAGGTCCTGAGATTCTAGGCCGTTCCTTAGCTTCCGTCTCCAGCCGCTTCAAGGTTCATCAGCGGTCGAGATTCTGATTAGAATTTCTCTCCTTGAGTAGTTCCTTTCTCCATGGGTACCTCCACTGATTTCAGTGCTGTTACTTGTGAAGTAAGGTACGGTTCAACTTCAGACTCTGACCTAAATATGTGACTGGACTGAAGTATAAACTCTTGCCTCCTGACAGGATGAAAAAGCCACAGAAATGCTATTACCAGTACACTAAAGAGCGCACTAAAGAGTAGTCTAGTAATAAGTAAAACTACAAACTTCTTAAATCCATACATATATACATAAAGGGTCAGCTTGATGCTCTTACTCCCATTGAGCAATAACTTTTTCCCCAAGTCATCCCATTGACTTCAGAGGGTCTACTAGTGATGTAATTGACTATTGAAAGGCCCTGAGGGTGTTACAACCTGGCCCATTGGGATGAGTTTACACTAGCATTTGTTGTGTTTTCCATGAAGTAACATATTTATATTTCAGAATTAAATTGGTGGGAAAGATTAAAATGATCTCAACTCAAAATCCTCTCTCACTAACTGGTGCAGATCACACAGATTATGACGTATTCTGATACTTAATTATTTTACGTAAGTCAAGTGACTCCAAATTTGAAGCGTGCTTACAATGCATCATTTAATCATTTGGACCAGGTTCTGCCACTCTAACTCTGTGAGCAGGCCCTGTGGGTTGGGTTGGGACTTGAACCACACACACATGCATGGGAGTAAAGGATAGTAAGAACTCTCATTAAATATCTACATGGGCTTTCTAGAATTTGAGTCAATGCGTATAGAAATTAACTTACATCTCATTCTGAAATGACATCACCAGTACAGTTGAGGTGGTGAAAGGAGTTTGTAATTGGCTGTTGGTATAGGCCAACAGCAAATTAATAATCTCCCAGAAGGAAGCAAGGAGAGAATTGTGTCTGAATCACAGTGCTACTCCTGGGATGGTGCAGCAAATCTGTCTAAATGCACAATCTGACTCAATGAGAGTACTTATGTAGCAAGGATTAGTCATGAATAATGCCCCAAAATGCTAAGAATTGGTTACAAGAAAACCAATTTGTAAATGGATTGAATGAAATTCTTTCCGTTCCCCACCTGATGACAATTCTTCATTTGGTTGGGAAGTGCTTTCCTGTTTGACTCCTCTGCTTATTTGTCTAGACTATCGGCGTATGCAAACTGATAATTGACTGAATGATAATGGGGGGACACACGAAAGTAATTCATTGCTGTGAAATATGGTTTTCTTGCTGTAAAGTTACTGCATGTGAATAATACATGAGGTAATTTCCTCTCAGGAAGGTTACTAGCAAACATTTCCACTAGTCGGAGACATGAAATTGGCAATAGAGGAGCTCTCAAATTGTTTTGCAGATCTTGGAGGTAGAGAAAGCAGTGAAGAAACAATTATTGGATTCTCTCATGCTCTAAGAGCATAGAGAAATGCAAATATACAATTTCATTTAAAAAAGTAAATAAATGATGAGGAATTCTAATGTTCCTCTGGTTTTACAGATGCACAGATAAGTTATAAAGAGAATTTCAAGAAAGTAATTTGAGACTTTTCGGGATTTTGTTTCACTCTGTGATACAGTATGGTGCACAAGATAATAATTGCTGCAGTTTTGCCTAAACTTTAAGAGTTTAGAAAAAGACTTTATTTCACTCCTCCAATTTTTTTTGACTAAATACTTCACTAACAGTGGCTCTTCACAGAGCAACCATGCAAACTATGGTTTCTGGGGAGAAAATCACTGTAGGTGATTGTCCTTTAAAAGGGGCCAACATCAGGATTTAGTCGGAAATGTCAAGGATGAAAAAAGAAAGATCTATGATTATTATTTTTTGATGGAATTCAGTTTAGAAAGTTTTTTAAGAGTTCCTATTGAAGAAAGCCATCACATTTTCACAAGTTTAAAACCATAAATCATAGCGGAATAATCAACTTCCTATTTTATTTACTCAGCTTGATACACTTTATCTACCTCATAGCTCTTGCATTCAAGGCTCTTAAAATTTTTCAGTCATTATTCCCTCTGAATTGTGATATGCTGTGTTAATCATTCACTACAATGTCCTGAAAATGTATGTAAATTAGACTTTTGATGAACCAGAATATTTTTGCAGATTTTTCTGCATAAATCATGCATGCATGCCCATGCACACACACAAAATTTGTTTAAATAGGATGATATTTTTGGACCTCATTTGCTTTTGAAGTTGATTGAGGCCTGTGAACAGGCTTATTTATGTGGCAAGATGCCAAGTCCCAAAGCAAGAAACAACTTGAGTTTAAGTCCTTTCTTGGTAGTAAAAGCTGTAGCAAAAGAAAGACATTTGCTTTCCATGTCTTCCCTTTGCTGGTGTCTCACAGGTTGTGTTATCAGTATGACTTGTTTTGCATGGATGGCAGGATGTGCAATTTTAAGTGTTACTATGGGACAATGCTATGGTGTTACGGTAGACTGAAGCTTTTGCTTATCATTGCTTTCAGCAGAAATTAGAATAAAGCTACCATCTTATTTACCATTAAGTGCCTCATAAAACTCTCCTCTGCTGTAATGCATACAGTAATCTGCCATCTGATATGGCTAGTCAAGTTGGGAGTTGTGATTACTGCTCCTGACTGGCTGTGAATCCTTTTGTTTTAGTCGACTTTTCTTTCCACCTTATTTGTTTCATTTGCCTGTTATGTCTTGTCCTTTAGACTGTAAGTCTTTACCCCAAATTAAAAAAACATAGTATGAGATTCCAAAAATGCCACCGTGGCAGAACAACAAAGTAAAAGAAGCAGTTAGGGGCAAAAAGGCATCCTTTAAAAAGTGGAAGTTAACTCCTATTGAGGAAAATGGAAAGGAGCGTAAACTCTGGCAAGTGAAGAGTAAAAGTATAGTTAGGCAGGCCAAAAAAGAATTTGAAGTGGAAACTAGCCAAAGACTCAAAAAGTAACAGCAAAATATATTTAAGTACATCAGAAGCAGGAAGCGTCCCAAACAATCTGTACAGTCACTGTACAATCTGGCCACTGTACAGTCAAGATGCTAAAGAAGCACTTAAGAAAGTAAGCCCATTGCAGAGAAACTAAATGAATTCTTTGCATCAATCTTCACTGCAGAGGATGTGGAGGAGATTCCCACACCTGAGCCATTATTTTTAGCTGACAAATATGAGAAACTGTCCCAAATTGAGGTGCCATTAGAGTTGGGTTAGGAATAAATTGATAAATTAAACAACAATAAGCCACCATGACCAGATGGTATTCGTTCAAGTGTTGTAAAGAAACTCAGATATGAAATTGCAGAACTACTATCTGTGGTATCTAACCTCTAATTTAAATCAGCTTAGTTTCTGTACCAGATGGCTGGAGGATAGCTAATGTGATGCTGTGAGGTATATTTGCCCCGCAGTGGTCAGGCGGTGGTTAACTCCTCACTCAAGGCAGAGGAAGTTTCCACCCTGCTGAGCAGACTCCAGTTAGGGAGCAGGTGGAACTCCAGACCACTGAAGCCAGAAGCCCTGAGATCTTGTTCAGTGCCTGGATACCTACTGATGCCCGAGGGGAATTGTAGTCACAGGGAACTGCACATACCAGAGACCCTGATGACAAACTTACCCTTGCCCCAGTAGACTTGGTAGGAAAAGGCCCAGTGGGGGACTAGACATAGATCAGAGGGAAGTCAGTGTGTTTCGGATGGAGCCCTGTTGACTCAGTGGTGGAACCCTCCAACACTGTTAGGTTCCTGGGGTGGCACTCAGTGGAGAAGGGTGGGCCCAAGCCACCCTACCCTGGCCATCACCACTCCCCCCAGGTGACAATGCATCAACTCCAGCCAGTGGGCCACACAACCCTGCAGACAAGCTTTTCCTATTGATTCCAGCCACTGGGCCGCACAGCCCTGCACATAAGGGTTGTCCTGTTAACTCCAGCCACTAGGCCACAGAGCCCTGCTGACAAAGGCTGTCCTGTTGAATCTGTCCATTGTGCCACACATCTCTACATACAGGGCTATCTCATTGACTCTGGCCACTGGGCCACTCAGCCCTGCCAACAAGGGCTGTCCTGCTGGCTATGGCCATTGGGATACTCAGTCCTGCATGTGAGGACTGCTGTATTGACCTTGACCATTAGGCTACTCAGACCACAGGATGAGGCCAGGCAGACGGACTCGACTATGGGGCCAGAACACCCCCCTACCCACCCCAAATGGGTGATGGGATGTATTTGCCCCACAACAGATGCCAATTTTTTAAAAAGGCTCCAGAGGCCATCCCAGCAATTATAGGCTGGTAAGCCTAACTTCAGTGCCAGGCAAATTGGTTGCAAGGAACAGAATGATCAGACACATAGTTAAACCCATTTGTTGAGGAAAAGTCAATATGACTTTTGTAAAGGGAAATCATGCCTCACCAACTTATTAGAATTCTTTGAAGGGGTCAATAAACACATGGACAAGTGTAGGGTTATGCGGAGCCAGACGAGACTGCTGGGCACACCCTGGTCTTGGCTGGCCTCCAGATGACCCTGCAGGTGCTGTTTTGGAAACTAGCGAAGCACTGAGTTTGTTTTGGGAACTGCGAAGTGTATTTTGATTACGGCCTCCCCAGGCGCTTCTTAGCTAGTCCTAGCCGATCAGATTGGGTTGTGTGAAAAAGCACTCACTGCTGTAAGAAATGCATGCACAAGGAGATGATGGAAAAAGCTATAAGGGGAGGTGCTTGCAGCAAATAAACGGAGTCCTGCTTTCAGCCTCAATGATGTCTTGTGCATGATTGCACTGGAGAAAGCCAACAGACAAGGGTGATCCAGCAAATATAGTGTTCTTAGACTTTCAGAAAGCCTTTGACAAGGTCCTGCATCAAAGGTTCTTAAACAAAGTAAACAGTCATGGAAGAAGAGAGACAGTCCTCTCCTGGATCAGTAACTGGTTAAAAGATAGGAAACAAAAGGTAGGAATAAATGATCAGTTTTCAAAATAGAAAGGTAAATAGTGGTGTCCCCCAGAGGTCTGTACTGGGACCAGTGCTGTTCAACACATTCATTAATGATATGGGAAAAAGGGGTAAACAGTGAGGTGGCAAAGTTTTCAGATGACACAAAATTACTTAGCATAGTTAAGTCCTATGAAAATTGTGAAGAGTTACAAAGGGGTCTCACAAAATTGGGTGACTGGGCAACAAAATGACAGATGAAATTCAATGTTGATAAATGCAAAGTAATGCACATTGGAAAACATAATCCCAATTATACATACAAAATGATGGGATCTAAATTAGCTGTTATCACTCAAGAAAGGCATTTTGTAGTCTTTGCGGATAGTTCTCTGAAAACATCTGCTCAGTATTCAGCAGTAGCCAATTAAGTTAACAACATGTTAGGAACCATTAGGAAAGGGATAGATAATATGACATAATATCGTAATGTCTCTATATAATTCCATGGTATGTCCACATCTTGAATATTGCATGCAAATATGGCCTCACCATCTCAAAAAACATATATTGGAACTCGAAAAGATACAGAGAAGGGCAACAGAAATGATTAGGGGTATGAAACAGCTTTCATATGAGGAGAGATTAATAAGATTGGGACTTTGCATCTTGGAAAAGAGATGACTAAGGGGGGATATGATAGAGGTCTATAAACACTTGACTGGTGTGGAGCAAGTGCATAAGGAAATGTTATTTACTTCTTGACATAATACAAGAACTATGGGGTTACCAAGTGAAATTAATAGGCAGCAGGTTTAACTTAAACAAAAGGAAGTACTTCTTCATAGTTGACCTGTGGAACTCCTTGCCAGGAGATGTTGTAAATGCCAAAACTACAATAGGGTTTTAAAAAAACTAGATAAGTACGTGGAGGATGGGTCCATCATTGGCTATTAGCCATGTTGGGTGGGGATGAAACACAATGCTTTGACTGTCCCTAGCCTCTGTTGCCAGAAGTGGGAATGGATGATAGGGGATGGAGCACTAAATGGTTGTCCTGTTCTGTTCATTCCCTCTGAAGATAGGATACTGGGCTAGATGGACCATTTGTCTCACCCTGTAAGGCTGATCTTATGTTCTTATGTCCTTTAGAGCAAGGACTATCATTTATTATATGTTTATACAAGGAGTCCCCCCACCAGGTTGATGTCCTTAGTCACACCAAAACATAAATGATTAAGAATGATACTCTCCAGTTCATGCAACCTCTTGTCACCTGTTACATCACATGCCACCCAGAAAAATAACTTAACTCTGCATTGCACCTCTACTTATGCAAAGTCCTTCCATATGAATCTAGCCAGGAAGCGTCATACCCTGAAAAAGTGCTCACTGAGAATGCAGCATCCACCTGCTTAGCAACATAAGTTGTCATAGATGCATCACCCTGGTGATCCAGACTAAGGTTTTTGTTCTGATATTCCAAGTGCTCTGTGGGACTGGCATGAACCCTTTAAAAATCCCCACACACACATTTTCTCTGCACCTATCATCTCCCATATCAGTTACCTTCTACTGGAACTATGAAAATGTTGGCCGATGTGGGACAGGTTTGTGAATGCAGAAGTCCAAAATTTCCTAGGGCTCAGTTCACACCCCATATCTTTGTATCCTGCAAAAGCTTTTATTTTCATGTTGTCAACTGCTTAATAAGCAATGTGCTATAATGGCCCGGAATTAACTTTCAGTTTCTTGACATTAACAGAACAGGAACTCTTATTTGTTCTCCTCTGATATACCTTCCTTTCCATCTCTTGTATCTCATTCCCTTCTGGAGCAAGCCTTGGAGCTATTTGTCTGAGCAGGATTTGGTGTCATCTGCTAGAGAAATAAAGGATGGTAGTTTGCATGAAATGTTGGGAGATAGAGAGAAGGGCTTAAACCAGTGAGTTGCTGCAAACAGGGGTGGGAATGAGAGCAGCTTTATTAGGGAAGATTTCAATAGTGGCAAAGTCAACCCTGGCTTAAATAAATAAACAAATAGCACTAATTATATAATCAATTGTGTTTGTGGAGGGAAAAAATGTCCTGCTTAACATTGATTAACAAAGCTAGGACATTCTGAAGGAACATTAAGTAATCATGATTATGTTTCCATAATGATACCTCAAAGACAGAGAAAAGCAGGGAAACTGGTTAAAGTCAGAGCTCTATGTGAGATGTTGCTGAGCCCCATTTTCCTATGCAGTCACTCTCAAACAAATGCTTATCCAAAACACAGTGGAGTCAATGGGCCTCTTTCTGCTGACTACAGTGGCTTTGGATCAGGTCCCATATGTGAGATGTGTGCAATTTGAAGTGGAGCTGGATGAATATCTGATTTTTCAGTTAAAAAAAAATCAGAAAGGGGACACTGAGCAGAGAGGGGCACCGATATGCCCAAGGCCACCAAGGGAATCAGTGGCAGAGATGGATCAGAGTTCAAGAGTCCTGAGCTAATCAATGTGCTGCCAGCACTTTATTTAAGGCCCAGCTCCCAGAGTCAGGCGACTGTGTGAGAATCTCTGCTTCCCTCAGGGAGCAGGAGAGAGGGCACAGGAAAGTTTCTAGCACTTAACAGTTGTGAATAAAAGCTTAAACACAGTAATCCAAGTGAACCCTAGGAACTCTAACCAGATGGCAAATAAAAAGAACCATTAAAAAAACATGATTTTAAAGCCAACCTTATATTTTTTTTTTAGCATAAATCATGATTTTTTTTTAATGTTTGGATTTGGCTGTTGTCTAGCTACAGCTCAAGAGTAAGGAAGATTTCATATAAAGCAGCTGGTGAGAGTTCCCAGTAGACTTGACTGATGACAGAAGGCCAGAAATATGGCTGCCACAAGGGCAGGGTGTCGAAACAGTTTTGGGTGCTGGCCAGGTCCTTTCTTGTCACTCAGATAAACTAAGTTGAGAGCTGCTTAAAAGCTTTCAGAGACCTGTGTTGGGTTTTGGGTTTTTTCCCTCTTATTTTTTTGACCATGGAGATGTATTTGGCTGTGGACTGAGACATCACAGTTTCATTTTTGTTTGGATGATTCAGGGGGCAAAGACAACACGTTTAGCCCACGTTGCACTCTAGGAAGGAGATCAGAGGAGAAACACCATATATATTCACATGTTAAAACAGAAGAGCATGCATATCTCTGAATTCTCCATCTCCGATGCTGGTTTGCATAAACAGCAGAAGTAAGGTGTAAATCAGCATAGAAGGGATTACACTGATGGAATTACTCTTGTGTTTTTTTTAAATTATTCTTTGCTCGACAAAAGCAACAAGGGGAAACCCTGGGGCACAGTCAGGTCTCCAATAACCATATTTACTAAACATACACAAACACCCCTGGAGGGCTCACAAACTATTTAAAGGGATCCCACTGCATTCCTGTATATTACAATGAATATCTAAGAACTGTTGGAAAAGCTATTTTAAAGCGTTTCAAACACTCTTTAAAACGTTTCAATTGTTGTCTGAAGTGTAAATAGTTGTACACTAAATAATGGTGTGGTATTTTATCTCGGACCATTTCTGGGAAGTCAGGGTTTAAATGGTCTGGGTTTTGACTCTATAATGCTATCTCAAAAGTCCTGAATAGACATCATTTCGACCTGTGCTCCAGCACATGGGAAAGCTGAAAACTGGTGCCAAGGATGTAGGGGAAGAAAAGTGCTGTTGGGTTGCTGATTTGTTTGGAGTGCCAGACTCATTTCCTTGCCTCCTTACCCTGTGCTCAGCTGCTGTGGAAGAGGGCAGCTGAGTGAGAACTACCAGCTATCTCCACACCATATTTATGTGAACACAGTGCAGGGAGAAGGGTTTAGGAATGAGGAGCAGCAAAGGGGGTGGGGAAGTGTAATCCAGGGGTGTCCTTGCTACAACTTCTCTGTGCCTGATCCGTGGAAGAGACAAGCCGTTACAGTTCCACCCAGAGACTCTTGGTTCTTTAGGTCAAGCGGTAACAGCTCCTAGTAAATCACCTGTGTGACAGCCAAGACCTTTGCTGTCATAGTAGCATCAGCCACAACAGGAGGAGTGATCTTCTGATACCATCACTCCCTGCACTCTAGTAGGTCCTCAAAATAAGTCAGGTAATTTTTTTTTCTTTCATGGAAACAGGATGGTGTCTACAACCATCAACCTTGCAGCCACCTGCTCACAACCCACCTACAGTGCCAAATGTGAGAATCAGTGCATTAGCTTTGCAATACCTGAGTTGCAAACATGGCAGAGACATTTTGAAACCCAGGCCCACAAACATTAACCTTTTTTTTCAGTGTTGTTATTTTAAGTTAGAGGAAGTGTCACCTTCTAATTGGAGCGTTGGATTGGAAGTCAAGTGTTCTGGGTTTTATTCCCAGCTTAGCCCACATTTGCTATGTCACTTAACTTCTTGTGCATCAGCCAAAAGGGGATTTTATCTGCAGTACCTAACAGGAATGTTATGAGGATTAATTAACTATTGTAAAGTACTTTCAGATCCACCAGTGAGGGGATGAATAAAGGTAAAGAATTATTATTATTTCCGAACTCAGTATTCATTCCTTTTGTAACAAGAGAAATAACAATGGGCAAAGGAATGTAGTGACAATCCAAAAAAAAAAAAAAAGACTCATAAGACACCTGTAAAATCCATGTTGCTAGGATTCACTTTCTTGGAACTAGCTGCGTCTCAGAGATGTAAGTGATATTCAGTTTGAGATGTGTTGAGGAGTCTTAGGTTGGTTTTATTTGTTCCATCTTCCAAGGAAAGCAAGGGTCATCTCTTAGGATCACACAGGTGTATCCAACATGATCATTTCCCCCTGTGATTTCAAAGTGCCTGGGGAGCAAGAACTGATGAAACTCAGTCCTGCTTCCTGTGTTTATTTTTGCAATTTCATAAACTCAGAATGATAGCACATTTCTTGAAAAGCCAAATAAGAAAGTTAAGCAGATCCCCATGATCAGTACTTCTATAGCAGAAGCCTCACTGACCTAGGCAGAATTTGGGAAACCAATCATTTCACATGAAATATTATGGAACATCATCTTCAAAGCATAAGGCACAGAGTTTTCTTTCAAGATCAGATACTATACATACCTCCTGCTTTGTTGTGTTTATGCGTTCCCCCCTTCTAAAATCAAACACATTACTATTTGCATAGGATACTTATAGAAGATGAGGGTTTGTTTCATAATATTTAATAGAGCACAGAATGACTTGAAGCATATTGCAGTTACCTCAATTAATGATTTGACCACTTTTTTACTTCATTGATTGTGAATGGTTTGTTGACCTCAGAAGGTTATCTAGGCCAACCCCCTGCTCAAAGTGGGACCAACACCAACTAAACCATCCCAGCCAGGGCTTTGTCAAGCTGCATTTTAAAAAACTCTAAGGATGGAGATTCCACCGCCTCCCTAGGTAACCCATTCCAGTGCTTCACCACCCTCCTAGTGAAAAAGCTTTTCCTAATAGCCAACCTAGACCTCCCCCACTGCAATTTGAGACCATTGCTACTAGTTCTGTCATCTACTACCACGGACAACACCCTAGCTCCATTCTCCCTGAAATCCCCTTTCAGGTAGTTAAAGGCTGCTGTAAAATCCCCCCTCATTCTTCTCTTTTGCAGACTAAACAAGCCTCTCCTCATAAATCATGTGCTCCAGCCCACTAATTATTTTTGTTGCCCTCTCCTGGGCTCTTTCCAATTTGTCCACATGCTTTCTGTAGTGGGAGGCTCAAAACTGGATACAGTACTCCAAATGAGGCCTCATCAATGCCGAATAGAGGGGAATAATCACTTCCCTCGAACTGCTGGCAATGCTCCTAGGATTTGCCCTAAAATTTATCTGTGTGTATTTAAATACTAGAATATGTTTAATGTATCATATCTAGGTGAACATCACAAACAAAATCTGAACTAAATGAATTCACTTCAGCCAGGCTCATCATTTGAGCCTTTAACATTTGCATACGAGCATATTCACATTTTATATAAAATGGGATGCTGTTCAACACACCATGGGGACAGAGTGCTCAAAATCCCCTTTCAGATCTCTGTCACACTGGTAATCAAATGTACCCTTTTTAACTAGAGCCATACAGATATATGCAATTGCTTCGTGTGAATGCCATGAAAGAAAAATTAAATGTAAACTCTGAACCCAGCCTAGACATTATGAGTAGGCTAAGATACATAGGAATTATACCTTTAACAGGACTGCTAGGGTATGGAAATGTTTTACTTTTCTAAAAATGTTTTTGCCCTACTTTTCCCTTTGATATTCAATACAGTGGACAAGAAGCTGGGTATGAGTCAGCATACCCTTATTGCCAAGGCTAATGGCATATTGGGCTGCATTAGTAGGAGTCAGAGGTCAACATGCTGACATGGCTGAATGGAAGAATCTACTAAAATATAGACACTGTCTCGTGAGGGGTGTATTGGTTAACTCAACAGGTTAAAATCACACGCAAGTGTTTGTGCAGTAATTATTTTTTAACCAACTTTAGGGGACTAGTTCCTCAATATTATCTGAGGGAAGAATAGATCATTTTAGTGTAAAATCAAAAATAAGGCAGGTGTAGAAATCTCATTTTAGTGCAATACCAGTGTGCTTTTTTTCTGGAGTCTTGTCATATGGCAACAATTAAGAATCACTAAAAAAGCTGCTTTCCTCCAACTCTGTACAAGGGATTTTATTAGAATAAGTAAAACTAAGTTATCCCTAAAGCTACTCTGCCTGTCCTCTTCCCTTTAGAACTCTGCCTGTATCTTTCTTTAACCCCATCCCACCTGACTTTCTCCCACAGATTTAAAAAACACCCAGTACATACAACAAGCTGAAGACCCCCAAACACACAGCAATTCACAAAACAAAATTCAGTCTTGTGTCATGTTAATCTTTATTTAAACACGCACAGCTCCTCTCTCTTCAGGCACCTTAGTATCTGAGTCTTCTGTAATATTAGCTCACATTTGTAAGTAAATTCTTATTGGTGATTAATGAAAAGGAATATTGATGTCTTATACATGCTTAGATAGCTTCTATAGCAGTTTTCCTTCTGAGGGAACTCAGGGTATGTCTGCACTTCAGTTAGATGTGCCAGCTGACTTGAGCTTGTGGGAGTTGGGCTGTGGGGCTGTTTAATTCCAATGTAGACATTCTGGCATGGGCTCCAGTTTGAGCTCTGGGACCTCCCACCTTGCAGAGTCCTAGGGGCCAGACTCCAGCCCCACAGCCTGAGTCCTGCAAGCCTGAGTTAGCTGGCACAGACAGCTGTGAGTTTTAACTGCAGGTTACACATACCCTCAGAGGCACACCAAACTTTGTATGTAAGAACCAAAGCAGTGCAATACAACTTCATTTTGTATAGCATCTTTTATACAAACTGTATCCCCCAAAACCTTTCACACGGGGGGAAGGGGGGAATCCCATGGACCCTTTCACAGAATTCCCCCTCCCCTCCACCTTTTCTTTTTCAATCCAATTTGGTTTTTGCTTTTTTTTTTTAAATTCAAAAAAAATTTAACCAGCTCTAGTGAACCTTAAAAGATTATAGCACACAGCGGGAAATGAAGAGATATGATATTTGATGAGTTGATGAGATAGTGTGATAAAGAAAGGATGATATAGGAGAGAGAGCTTTCAAACTAAGGGTCTGAACCAAAACCCACTGAAAGCAATTAAAAGATTTGGTTGACTTCAGTGAGATTTGTATCAGCACAGAACAGTGATGAAATTGTGAAGAGGAATTACAGGGTAGCTGGTAAAACATGAAGACACACTCATACACACACACACACTGAATCTTCCATTTTTCCCCCAATAACAATGGGCTACTCCTCAGATTAATGGCATTTAGAGAACTCAGTTATCGATGAAACAAATACTTTTCTGGGAAATACTAATTTTCATTTTGTATTTGGTTTGATCAAGACAGTAGTACCCTAAAGAATTACAAAAGGTAACAATTGTACTATGCCACTGCTTGCCAAACTCAGCTTGATCAAATTGTTCAGAGAAATCTAGTCACATCTCTGTCTCCTTCTGAGGGATCAGATGGAAATAACTTCTTTTGATCTGTACTGACCTCCGTAATTGTACAAGAGGAACTCAGTCAACTGGGGATATAGAAGAAACAATACAAGATTTGCCCTGTGTGCCCTATCCAGTTAGACAAGCTCCAGATGGGCTGAGGAATCCCACAGGGAATGGAATTCTGAAAAAAGTTTGCCTATATCCAAACTGGGGGACACATTCTAAAAGGTTTCTGTGGGCCGTACATATATATACCCTGAGGACAATCCCCAGTTTATGTCAACTGTCATCTTAGGAAATATTTTGGAAATATTTTCACACTTTTTTCCTGCTTTTATTTTAGTACAAATTTCAAAATTTGAAATATCAAAATGCAAAAAAAAAAAATCTTTATAATTCCATCTCTTATGTTAACTGAATGTGAGGGTCTTATTTTATTGACAGGATATCAAGTGTGAAAATAGGTCTCCGGCTATATCTATGATACTCTAGTTAGGAGTTTATGCTGCCTCGATGACCATAATCTCTGAGCACCTTTTAATAGTGCATTAAACAATGTGACTGACATCTGTCACCATGGTTTATTCTCTCTCATCCTATCCCCAGAGGGAGAACTGGATGGGAAAGGAGTGATTTGGTGTAGAAGGAGTTAGGGTTTTGTGTTCTGTTTCTTAGATATCCAAACCTCACCCCTTCCTGGATAATGAAAGTCCAACTCACAAGTCTCAAACTGAGGCCACGTCTTCCCCACTCCTTGCCTAGGTCACAGGGGAGAGTCAGGAGGGTCCACACTGAGCTCCCACCTTCTCTCACTTAGAATATCAGGCCCTAAAACTAAGTAGATGCCCACTATGCTGCCTTTTTGCCCAAGGCCACTTCTTTCACCAGTTTAGAGGACTGAGAGCGCCTAATCGTTTCACTCCTTGCACCCACAAAGAAGCCACTTTTATCCAAGCTACCCTTCCTGTTATACTTTACTGTTTCCTACAATTCCCAGCATTCCTCAGCGCTGGATCTAGGTGCAGGGTCCCTGCATAGCGACCTGAAACACACGCAAACCAGTATTTAAGTGTTTCCTTCTGCGTCACCAACATCACTTTTGATAGCAGCTGGGTTTTTTTTGTCTCTGTCTGCATGTGTGTGTATGTTTTAAGTTTTTGGACATCTCCCATCCAGATCTTGACCTGCTTTGAACCAAATTATCTCATGACAGCTGGGTTTGGACGGTTGTCGCGAGTATATTGCAGCAGGTTAAACATAAGGACTCGAGACCATGTAGAAACTCATTTAATAATAAGTCTTTTGTTTATTTAGATGAATTAAAGCCTATTCATGTTTCAAGTGCAGCACTGAATTTGAAAAATAATTGGTGATTAGCAGGTATAATCTTAAGGGTCAGCAAAACACAAACCCCCTCCCACTCTTTGTTGTAGGATTTCTGAAATAGTGAAGCTTTACCACTCACCACGCTGAAAAGATGCTTGCATAATAGCCTCACATCATAGATATTTTTCTTTGCAAGAATAATTTCCTCTTTTATTCTAGATACTCTAAGCCAAAACCACTGCTGCGCTTTCAAATTCATTTCAACCCCTGTTACTCGTAACACTCTGCTGCCAGGGGCTAAAGCCATACATTCTACATTATCGAAGTTGATCTTTGTCTAGCTGAAAAGACTTTATTTTCTTTTGATACAATAATATTTATTAAGTTCTAAATTCCTCAAGGCATCTGTAACGTGGGAGATTTCCATATACTCATGGTAGGAGAGCTGAAGTTTTGCTCTGAAGAGGTTTGAGCCAAATTCTGGCCAGATATTTAGAAATTCATCCATTGTGCTTTAGATAGCTTCAGTAAAGCCATCTGCCCTCTGAATATCAATCAGGAGATAAAAGAAAAATAGATGTTATGTTATATAAAGGGATGAGGCCACTTGAAACAGCCTGTGTTCTTGTGAGTTACGTCCTGCACCCCAGAGCTTGTGGTCTTATGGCTAAATAACAAATCTTTTTTGTTAAATGGCCTTATGGAGCCAATCCTGCCTAAGTGACAACTGGATTTCACTGGGGCTCTGTGAACATAATAGAAGGAAGAATTTTGTCAGGTGTCAGTGACATGAAAGAGGAAATTGATTATTTTTTAGTACCACATGGTGCTTAACAGAAGATGTGGAGTGGAGAAAAATGGGAAGAGACTTTTCTCTAGGTTTTTGTTCCCCCCAGTGCAGGGGGATGTACTAGTGGGTGGGGCATGTCAATGGCGGGAGGGGAGGGAGCTGAAATATGGTGTGCAACACCCTGCTGCAACACACGCTGCTCTGACGCACCTGCAAAATATGAATTGTGTTCCCTCCCGCAAATAACTTAAATTTTAGATATAACATTATGGGAGTGGAGGAGGTGGTGAATAGATAACGGATGTTGGGAGAAGGGTAACAGCAATACAAAACCCCATCATTTCTCACTTTAAGGCGTGTGCATGTCTTGCTGGATCCAGAGTGGTTTTTGGCTAGTTGGTTGGTTTAACTGGTTTTTTATCAATGAAGGAAGGAGGGTGAAGCTAATTCTAGAACGTTGTTAATTGACATTGCAGGAACATTGGCTACTTCTTTTCAGGAGGGATTGGAATGTGGATGGGGGACTGGTCTTGCAGACCAAGTCCAGAAGACTAGTCCATGCCTAGGAGGTGGCACAAAAAAGAAAAAGGCAAAAGGCACAGAGACTTTTGTGGGAGAAGCAGATGCATGAAGCAGCCAGGCTGGCAAGAGTAGTAGAACAGTGCCAGTGTGGAGTGACAGCATAAAAAACAAAGGCAGACAGCTAGGGATAAATGGAGTTATGTAAGACTTTGAAAGCAGGGACAAGATGTTTACATTAGATGCAGCTGAGGTGATGTTGCCCTAAACGGGAGAATTTTTAATTTATTAACATTCAGCATTAACTTATTGATACATATCTGATCAGTGGGTTTCACTAACGTGCATATTATGCTTCCTTTTTGCCTCATCCATTGTTCTTCAAGTCCTATCTAGGAGACTTAGTTCTTTAGCTAAAGCTGTAGACGGTCATTGGTTTTGTTTTGGAGATCTCAGGTTTAATTTCCAGTGGGGAGCAAAAATGATTACATTAGTGTGTTCATGATATGCTTTCCAGGACAAACCATGATCAATAAACCTTGACAGGTAGTGTAAAAAGGTGTTAACATCAAGAAAAATGGATAGTCTAGTGGCTAGGGCATTAGCCTAGGACTTGGGAGTCCTGCAGTCAACTCTCTGCTCCACTACAGACTTCCTTTGTGACCATGGGCAAATCACTTAGTCTGTCTGCGCCTCATTCTCCATCTGTAAAATGAAATTAATAGCATATCCCTACCTCACAGGGCTGTTGTATGGATAAATGCATATGATATGATCATAAATGTTATGATACTACAGTGATGGGGGCCATATAATTACTTAGGGAGATCTAATATAAAATTATATACTCGGAGACTCACGTTAGTCACTAGCATTTCAAAGAGCTTGAGCATGTGAGGTCCTGAGTGCATCCTAAATGGTGCTAAAAACCTTCAATTCCCACTAGAATCAATGCCTGGCACCTCACAGAATGGCTCTGAAAGTGGAACAGACCCACTATTGCAATTCTCATACGCCTCTAGAAGTCAGCAGGAGTTTATTCTGCCTAGGAATTGCTGCAGTGGACCCGAGAGGATAGTCTACTTTAAAATACACCTTCATCACCTCCAAGCACTATGTGCAGTGGCTTCCTTGTTTTTCATCTCCGTGTCAGCATGAAAAAACTTCAAGGAAACCATTATGCTTATTCCACTATGTTCTCTGCAAAATGTATGCGTTGTTTTTTTCTGCCTCTTCATCTTCTATAAGTAGTATTTATTGGAGGGATTGGAGCAAGATGGCATTTAATAATACTTTAGCAAATTACATTCCCATATGATTTCCAGCTAAGAGGGCTTCTTGCTCACAGAAGGAAAAACCTTTTTTACAACCTGTCAGCATTGAAGTTTTTTTGCAAACATCTGTTGAAAATCTGCCCACATGCCGCTATTCAAACATGGAGCAGGGACATCTGTGGTTTGGAATTGGGCTCAATACAAACCTACGAGTTTCCAAAAGAAAAAATTCTCTGAATAAATCTTAAAATGTTTCCCTTCCTGCAACGAAGTGACTCCATGGACCATGGAAAAGAGCTCAGTAATAAACTCTCACTGTTAGGGAAGCAAATATTGATATTTCTTGAAAGGAACAAACAAACAAAACCTCTTTAATATCTAGCAGTTGCATCATCCAGCATTGCATCATCAGCTAGTATGTTAAATACATTGAATAATAAAAAGAAAGGGTGGGATTTTCAAAAATCTTTGTTCATGGCCTAACCCGGTTTCAAAGCAAAGATGTTCAGGAGATAGGAATTCAAGCAGAGGTGAGTGATGCCCAGTTCTTTGGATCTGTGTCCGAAGAGACCATTCATGAACAGACTTGGGCTCTAACAGTAAGGTTCTTAAACATCATCTGATGAAGCGGGTTTCTGCCCATAAAAGCATATGCCCAAATAGATTTGTTAGTCTTTAAGGTGACACAGAACTCTAGTTGTTTTGCTGAAAACAGATTAACATGGCTACCCCTCTGGAATTCATAGGAACATGTGGTACATAGGCTGGTTGTATGTACAGTTTGCAGGTTTTGAGTCAAGTGTTTGGGCTGGGTATGTTAGAGGCTATTAAAACCAAAGAATGTGTTTCAGTTTGTGTCCTCTATGTATATAGACTGATATATAAAATCATCTTGCTCCAGTGGTTTAGCTTCACATACAACTAAACATTTTGTGGAAGTATTTTGCGACTGAAGGGGAAAAAATAGCAACTAATGAGGAGATGCAATTTCTCTTCAATATGTTTTAGCAGCATAATTAACATAAGTCCAAATACTAATTGGTGCTGAACACCATGCAGCTCCCATTGAAGCTGTGGGACCTTGACACCTCTGAGAATTTGTCCTGTGAACAAAACCAAACTTCTATTTTAGGCAGCTGACAGTGAATAATAAGTACCCACCATATGGAAGCACCATCTTTAGGACTGAACTGTGAGTCATAATAAGAGTTGGATGATATTCTAAACACTCACTAGTCACCTGCAAAACATTTTTATAACACTGATCGTACTAGATGACAACCCATTTGTTGTTGAAATAGAAATTTAACTCTTTAGCACAAGAAATCATCCTTTAGTTTATTTATATGAAGCTGTTTTGCACTTGTTTTGCTATACTTCTTTTCACCCTGCGATATCTGCATGCAAAATCATGAGGAATATAGAAAATGAAATCTCGTTGGTTCATAATGTGACAGTGTCACCTCTTACTAAGTAACTCTGATGATGGACAAGGTTTGGAAGTTTGGTTTCAATATGCATGTCAGAGTTTAGGGGTTTTAGCTAAACCGAACCCTGATCTTTTGGGTGCTGGAAATACAGCAAGAGGAGAACAGCCTGGCAATAGTATGGTGCTTTCACCTTTTGTTCAGCCAAGTAAAAATTATGCAGGTCTTAGGTGTGGGTCTGAGAGAGCAGCCCCTGTTCTCAAGATGCTCTGATTGCATGATTGGAAGGGAGCAGAACAAATGAGGAGTGGGTTAGGTCTTGTTCTGTCCTCTCTCTGCCATGTGCTATTATAGAATAAGTCTGCCAGGAAGCATAGACATGCCACACTTCCTATGTATTCAATGTGCTTTTGTTTTCCAGTCGTGGTGGCTAAGAGAAAACAAAGGAGCCCAGGACAGGTGGTAGTCACAGGCTAGAACTAGAGTACTAGATAGTTACCTTATTTCTGTGCATAGTTTTTGTTCTTAATAAAAGATTTACTTTGAAATTGGTCCTGCTCATCAGTAAGATAGTGCTTGGTACTGGAAATGGAAGGCACAGAGTGCTGGAAGACCCAGTGACAGAGGTAACACTGAAATGGCTGCTACCGAGCCTGTCCCCCATCAGACCTGAGAATCAGAGGAAATGTGGAAGATGCCTGAAAAAGGTTCAGACAGCAGTTTGAGCAGTACATGAAAGCCACGGGGGCATATAAATTGGAAGATGAGAAAAGGCTCTTAACAGTGGCAGGCACAGAAGCCCTAGATGGATACAATGCATTCCATGATGACAGTGGGGGGAAGAGAGAAGAAAGCTTTGCAGAAATAAAGAAAATGTTTGAGAATCATTGTGTCCCTAGGAAAAAATGTGACTTATGAAAGATATATATTCAGGATGAGAACATAGAATAGAAGGGAAACAAAAGAAATATTTGCCACAGAGTTAAAACTAAAAAGTCAGTCCTCCTACGAATATGGAATATTAAAAGACTCTCTCAATAAAGACCCCTGTCCTGGGATGGAATAATAAAAAGTTCATGAACTGTTACGAAGGGAGGTTGATCTGACACTAGAAAAGACAATATATGTATGTCAAGCAGCAGAACAAACAGAAACACAAATAAAAACCCCAGAGACAGGCACAGAATATAAGACTATGAATACCATATCTAAACCAGCAAGGGAAAAGTTCATAGAAATTCAATTGGCCAAGGAGAGAAACACAGAGAGCAGAAAACACTGCCAGTGATGTTGCAACCAACATGAGTACCGGAAATGCCACCATTCAGGCACATATGCAGAAACCAATAAACCCAACCAATGTACTAAAACGTGCAGAGAAAACAGGAAAGTGTCTGTATTATGTGGAAAAAATAACAGAATCTGAAATAGAGAGATGTAAGGTAAAAAAGTGGGAGAGTCAAAAGTGTCTGTGAAATACCATAATGGAGGAATAACTCCGGTATTGGGAGGGTGCACACTGATGCTAAACTAGAAAGGGAAATGGTGAAACAAGAGTTTGCGATAGTACAAAGGCAAGCAACCAAACTGGCCCTACATGTGTCTGAGGTGCTTGGTCTCATTAACAGCAATAAAAGAATGACATATGAAAGTATTGATAGCCTCATATAAATATGTACTCACAGGAAATAGGTGCCTTCCAGTAAGATACAAGATATGGTTAAGAGAAGATGAGGAACCAGTGGAGCATACTTCATGAAAATTCACTGTAAGATAGAAGCTAGAAATAGAGCTGCAAAACGTGACCTTGGTATAATTAGGAGGATAGAAGAACCAACAGATTGGATTCACTCTTCTGTAATTGTAGAGAAAAAAGGAGAGAACTATAGCTGTGTATGGACCAGAAGGAGATGAACAAAAACATAAAAAGAGCACAGATTGCTTTGGACACTCCGATCTCTAAGGTATGCACTTTCAATGCACCAGTTGGAAGATACTGTTTCCTCAGATTGCCTTTTGGAATATGGTCAGCTCCAGAAGTTGTCACAGATCCACAGACTTTGTGCTCTGCCCCAGCCTGGAAGTGTGTCAGTCCCTCAAGGGTCACAGTGTTCCAGAACAGTGGGTCACATGGCCTTAATGCATCCAAGACTGAGCCTCTGGGATCCAGCAATCCTGATTCATACGGTGAGCTCTGCCCAAAGAATCCAACTGAGATACGCTCCTCTTTAGAGATGTTTACCCCTCCGGGGATCAAGACTTCAGCAAGTGTCTGCAGTGACTCCATGCAGCCTTTCTAAAACAGAGTAGAATCTGAATATAGACTCAGCTGTCCTTGTTAGCACGGACAAGAGTTCAGACTTGGCCGCTGCCAGGACTCCAGCCGGCCAAGATGTCAGAGAATCGAGCTTGCTTTTCTCTCTGTCCCTTTGTCTTACTCCCAGAGCTGCTGTGTCCATGAGCCCATTTCTTACCACAGACACCTAAAACTTTTCTTTTTTGGGTCTTCAGACGTAACCATGCTATGTTCACATGTTCAGCTGCCTCTGTTAATCTTTGGGGTTTCCCTTGTCTCTATAAGGTATTCTACTGGTTCCAGCCAGTCCTTAATGACCCATTTATATCCCCCCAGTCAGTTACATTACACAGACACCTCTACCCCAGGAGCAGCATTTTAACCCTTCTGCACTCATTAAGTAGCAATACCAGGGTAATAGGTAGCGAGTTCATAAAAATATACAGAAAATTCCCACATTCATCATGCCAGTATTTCATTGTACAATGAGGCAGAGGGTAGCACGTCTAGCGGGCATGACATTGCAAATTGATGATATAATTTGTGGCAGCACTGCCTTTTAACATCGGAATCGACCAATAAGCATGAAGGCCTTGCTGGAGCCCAAGCTAAACGTATGAATTAAAGCAGGCTGTGAATCTAAGTAGGCTTTGGCAGAATTGCAGCAGTATGTCTCAGGTACAAGCAACGCATTCCTGAGGGGAAGGTAAAGGAACACTCAGACCTCTTAAGTAACCACATAAATACATTCCTAAGAGGATGTTATAGGAACACATAGACTCCTGCTAGGATAAGGAGGGAATGACAGGATAATGGATGAGGATGTTTTGTTCGAACTCTCAGGTTCGAGGATGATAACTGGTAACATCTGGAACGTAACAGGTAACTTGTTTATATCATTGCATGAAAAGGAGAATGGAAGGAGGGGCATCTTTGTATTGGCCTAGGAGACAACATTATGTTGAGTGCACTTATACTTTCTCATAGGCACACGTGTGTTAGTGTACCTGTAACCAGTGAGCCAGGCTACTGATAACTAGCTCCATTCATAATAAACATGGCTGACCTTGTGCCACCGAACTGAGCCTCTGGTCTATCTTTATGATTAACATTGAGGCCTGCTGGATCAGCAAACTGCCAGCCAAGCGCGTGCAGCTAACACCAGAGCATCAAGAGCAGCATCGGAGCAACACAAAAATACAAGAACAGAAAGTACTGGACAGTGTGAGAGAGCTAATAACTTAAACGGAACGAGGCCCAAATGTCCATACTTGGAGAGAGAAGCTGACCTCAAAAGAGGATCTTGCCCACAGAATCAAAGATTCAGGATCCACTGAAGATTATACCAAGACCTGAAGATTAAAAAACAATTCAAGAGTGGTTGGCATGTTGAATTATGTCTGCAAGTTCATATCTAACTATACAGTTTGCACAACTCACCTAAGGCAGCTCCTCCGCAAGGTCACTGAATGGGCAGGGATGCCAGAGCATGAACGAGAGTCCAATGATTTACAGCACGTTCTGACATCAGCTCCAGAGAAGATGTATGTGCAAATTGAAAAAGAGACACTAGGTCTGGCAAATGGATATAAAAGATTTTACAACTTTCTTGTATCTGTTCACAAACCACTGACTGCAATAAACAAAAAAGGACTTGGAGAAGCACCACCAAGAATACAGAGACTGCTTCTGAAAATACTGAATTATGATGTGACCCTGGAGTTCCAACCCAGATGCCACTTAGTAACGACAGACACACTATCAAGAACATGTGCTCCATCTGTCAATACACAGAGTGATGATTTGGAACAAGCAGTATATATATATATATATATGTGACTATAATAAAAGTTTCATTTGTTGAATCTCCAGGCGCATGGGATAAACTGATGACAGAAACAGCTAAAAATGAAATGCTGCCAGAAGTCACACAAGGAATAAGCAAAGGGGGCAAAAATCAACACTTCCCCACTTGCTTATTTCCACTCTAAAAATGATCTTTGATGTCAGAAACGCTCTTGAAGGGTCAGAGATCATGGGGCCTACTGTGATAAGAAGGAAAATACTGGAACAAATACTCCTTGGAATGACCAATTCACAAAGAAAGCTGGTAAAGTTGGTATTCTGGCCACAGATGAATAGTGAAATTGAAGAAATGAGAGCAGGCATGGGAAGGGAGAAGTCAGAAGTACAGGGATTCTCAGGAGAAAGAACCTATGGTAGCACATGAACTTCTTGAAGTTCCATGGGACAGAGTTGGACCTGAAATGGTCAGCCTGGGAAGACGTGATCTCCTCTTTATAATGGACTGCTTTACCGGTTCCCCAGAAATAGTCATTTTCAAACATACTGCAACGATTGTCAGGCACATTAAATCTGTATTTGCATGTCATGGAATTCCAAGAACAGTAATAACTGACCACAGTTCAAGCATAGGGAATACCTGGGCTTTGTTAAAATGTACTGCTTTCATCCTGAGACATGTAGTCCTAGATGTCTTAAAGGCATTGGATTAGCTGAATGCAGTGTATGTATAGTAAAGAACTTGCTCACAAAAAGCAATGGCTGCAAGACAAGATCCATATTTAGCATTATTCAACTATAGAGCTACACCACTGCAATGTGGAAAGTCACCTATTGAACTCCTCTGCATGAAACATATAAATACTTGATTACCTGATATGAGAGAAAAAAACAGTAGCTGACAAAGGAGTCTATGGTAGTAAGGAAAAAATTGGGAATGTATACGCAGCCAAAATATAACAAAAGAATCTCTCCCACCATTAAAAATGAAAGATTCAGTGAAAATTTGGCAAGATTGGCACTGACCCGTCAAAGTTACAATCTTCTTTCGTATGGCTTGGGTAAAAGTAGCAATGATTACAAACCTATACCAAGATTTGATAGCTAGCTCATTGTTGCAGGTCATGATGATCATGTAACATGATCATGCAACTGGATCATCGTGTTTGCATTGACATGGTTAAGAAAACGACAGGTCTGGGCAGCACTTCTAATCTGTGGAGGCTGGATGTGCAATAGGACTGGGAACCAGTCAACTGGAATCAATTAGAATGTCCTTGACACTATGCTCATGGCGTTATACAGTTGAGTATCAAGGGGTTTAGCATGACTGTTGTGAGACCAGTCCAGGGTAATGGCAAGATACTTTGGGTTAGCCTCATGGCTGACACTCTCACCATGGAATTGCACATCGAAAAGCTACAGTAATCAAAGAAGAGTCACCGTGTGCATTCTCAGTGACCACAGATGAAGACAAATTCTTATGAAGGAATCAAATTATCTGCTGAAGATACTTGACAACTTGGCATAGACAATGAAGTGAGAGGAGACACATAGTTTGAAAATAACTCACAAACAGCTCCTCTTATTAACTACGAGATTGAATAGTCTTGCCTAAAGTGGGTTTGCAATACAGCAGATCATGAACATTTTTTAAATGTCCTAAGAGACTGATCAACACTGCATTAGTAGGAGCATTGCCAGCACATCATGGGAAGTAACTATTCCTCTGTCTTTGGCATTGGTGAGACCACATTTGGAGTATTAGGCACCCATTACAAAAACAATGTGGAAAAATTGGAGAGAGTCCAGTGGAGGGCAACAAAAATTATTAGGGGGCTGGAGCACATGACTTCTGAGGAGAGGCTGAGGGAAGTAGGCTTGTTTAGTCTGCAGAAGAGAAGGTCTATTTTGGATATTAGGAAAAACTTTTTTCAGTAGGAGGGTGGTGAAATACTGGAATGGGTTACCTAAGGAGGCGGTGGAATCTCCATCCTTAGAGGTTTTTAAGGTGCAGCTTGAAAAGTCCTGGCTAGGATGATTTAGTTGGGGTTAGTCCTGCTTTGAGGAGGGGGTTGGACTAAATGACCTCCTCAGATCCCTTCCAACCCTAATCTTCTATGATGATACAAGTTAAGGTTGTACTAATGCAACCTGAAGAGCTAAGTTAGTTATTGTATTTTTGTATAGTTTGCTAGTTTAATTCAGTAGTGTTTTTTTGTTTAGTCAGGAAATTTAGAAAGGGATTTAAAAAAGGGAAGATGTGCTATGGAATTTGTCTTCCGAGAAGTGTAGAGATGTCATCCTTCCTGCACATTCATTATGCAGTCTTTTCATTTCCTGTGATGCAGGTCATGCCAGATAAGAAAAAACAAAGGAGCTCAGGACGACTTGTGCAGTTGAAGGCAACTGCTAGGAAATAGTAGGAAGTTTTGTTATCTTGTCTCTGTATATAGTTTCTGTTCCTAATAAATATTTGATCTTGAAATCAGTCCTGCTCATTATCAAGATCCCACATCCCACCCTCTTTGGCTAGACTAGCTGGCAAGGCATGAGGTGCAAAACTATCTGCGCCCTTTGAAGGGCTTCAGTAATATACTACTTCCCTGGTGCAAAAGGGGGATAGGAAAGGAACTAAGCCTCAGTGGGGTGTTTCTGAGGCTATGTCTATTCTACAAGCTAGGGATGTGATTCTGAATCTATAAATTCAGAGGTTGTTACCCTATGACAGCAGAATTTTAATAGTGTACATATTTTTAAGATAGGTAAAAAAAATGATCTGGTAAATTAATGGCCTGCTAGTTTGACCTCAATTGTATGCAAGGTCTTAGAACAAATTTTGAAAGAGAAAGTAGTTAAGTATATAGAGGTAAATGATAATTGCATTAAAATACAACATGGATTTACAAAAGCTAGATCATGCCAGACCAACCTGAACTCTTTCTTTGAGAAGATAGCTGACATTTTAGAAAAAGGAAATTAGGTAGATCTAATCTACCTGGATTTAAGTAAGGCATTTGATACAGTTCCACATAGGAAATGATTAGTTAAATTGGAGAATAAATTGATTAATAGAAGAACCAAGAGCTGGATGAGAAACTGGTTAAGGGGAAGACTACAGTGGGTCATGTTGAAACGTGAACTATGAGGCTGAAGGATGGTTATTAATGGAGTTCTTCAGGGATCGGTCTTGGGACTGATCTTATTTAACATTTCATTAAACTGGTGTGGGAGTGGGAGTGGTATTGCTGCGTAATGGGTGCAGAAGGGTTAAAATGTTGCTCCTGGGGCAGAGGTGTATGTGTAATGTAGCTTCCTGGGATGCTATAAATGGGGCATTAAGGACTGGCTGCAACCAATGGAATATCTTATAGAGACAAGGGAAACCCCAAAGGTTAACAGAGGCAGCTGAACATGTGAATATAGCATGGCTGTGTCTGAAGACCAAAAAAAAAAAAAAAAAGTTTTAGGTGTCTGTGGTAAGAAATGGACCCAAAAAACCGACAACACAAGTTAATTCATTCAGTGGTCTGGTTGAAAGTTATTACCTTTTCTGTGTAATCTATTACTGTCCTATTCAGCACCATTCCACTTTCCTACCTGTTGTTTCTTACTCCCACTTGTTGATTTCTGTCCTAAGCCAGAATGTAAATTCTTCAGGACAAGATATGTAGTGTATGTATTTGTACAGCACCTAACATAATGGGGCCTTGATCCTGATGGCATCCTCTGAGTGTTACTGTAATATACATAAGAATAATGATAGAATTCTCATCCATATTCTTCATTTATTAAGGTAGCCTCATAACATTCAATACATGTATACTGGAAATATTTTTCATTGGGCTTACCTCTTTCCAAAAACTCTGCAGGAGGGAGCACTACTGAATTGAAATTGCTTATAAAAATCTGAACAGGAACTGCATCATTTTGTCACATGTGGCATGCCAGTGAAATGAAAGGCCTTTCTCAGTGCATTAAAAGCATGCCATGCTGGTTTGCCTAGAGGAAAGGATTCCAAAGCTGGTATGGTAAATTGGGATATAACTTCAGCTTTGCTGAGTGACACGTCGCATGCTGCAATCCTAACTGCGAAATGATAGAATGCTTTTTGATATTGCTTAATACCGATTGATAATGCTGTGCCATATACCCTCTGGCTGTAGTTTCACTCACAAAATAGGATATGAGACATGGTGTTAACTAGCACACAGACGTAGCTATCTCAGTCTAAAAACACACCTTCTGCAGTGCACCTAGCCTGTGTAGATACAGCGCCCGCTCCAATAGGCTCTGCCCACAGTTGGGACCTTGAAGTGCTGTTCTAATACAAATAATAGATAATAATATCTTTCTCTCATGTGAAAATCATGCACAACCCCTCTGACATGAATAGCTAGATCAGTGTAAAATAGATGTGAGAAAAGAATCAGGTAGGGTAAGTAACTAGTAATATTTATCCCACTGTAGGCCACAAAAGTGGGAGCTGCTGACGGCAATGTGGCTTAGGGAGTAGAACAATGGACTGGGTCTCAGAATACCTGTGTTCTATTCTCTGCTCTGCTAAGTGATTTTGGGGAAGTGATGGCATGGCTCCATGCCTCATTTTCCACAGTTATAAAATGTAGCCGGTGATGCTTACTCCTCTGAAAAGGGCTTTGTAATCTACTGATAAAAAGTGCTGTATAAGAGTTAGGCAATATTATTATTAATGTATTACTTGCTTGGATTGGAAGACAAAATTTGCATGTGAATGCTTGTGTTTAATTATAATAGTAACATATGCTTTTTTTTCAATGTAGGAACTTGACAGTAACACTTTCAAAGTTGTAAGAGACCGTGCAAGCTCCCAGTCAGTCAGATTCACACAATTGCCTGACATCTTTTGGAGTTCATTATATAAGCTTGGAAGCTTTCTCTGGTGTTCACTTGAAAGCATTCATAGCAGTGTTGAACAGCCATGTTGCTGACCACTGAGGCATACTGTAAGAACGTACAGCAAATGAGATTACTTTATATCCTTCTGTGAACTCCTCTGAGCAACCATCCCAGCTGCTGCTCTGAAAATCCTGTATCCAGTGGCAGATCTGACTCTGTGCTTCCACATTTTGCTGAAAACTCCTATGTCCGGGTGTCCTGTGGATAACATGAAGGGCCGGTAAGACGTTATGGAAACAAAGCAAATCCATTGCCGTTCAGAAAGATTTAAACTTAAGCCTGCAATATTGTGGAAGGCATAGATTGCCAATGTAAGAGACTTAAAATGAGCAGCACATCAGGTGTTTATATTATTATGGCTTCCATTTAATTCAATAATAAGAGATGTCAAATAGCTAGGCTTAATCAACTTTATTAATCAAAGGTGATTAGTCAAAGATTAAAACAGCATAATACAGAAAGGCAGAAAAATATGCTACCATTGAATTGAAAGGCAGCAGTGCAGCTGGTGGTAGATATGCCAATGGCCTGTGATGGGACGTTTGATGGGGTGGGTCCTGAGTTACTCCAGAGAATTCTTTCTTGGTGTGTGGCTGGTGAGTCTTGCCCACATGCTCAGGGTTTAACTGATCACCATATCTGGGGTCAGGAAGGAATTTTCCCCCAGGGAAGATTGGCAGTGGCTCTGAGGGATTTTCGCCTTCCTCTGAAGCATGGAGCATAGCTCACTTGCTGGTGAATTCTCTGTACCTTAAAGTCTTTAAACTATGATTTGAGGACTTTAATAACTCAGTCATAGGTTAGAGGTTTATTACAGAAGTGGGTGGGCGAGGTTCTGTGATCTGCATTGGGCTGGAGGTTCGATTAGATGATCATATTGGTCCCTTCTGACCTTAGACCTTAGAGTCTATGAATCTATGGTCAGTGGTCTCAAAAATTGAGCTGCACACTGCTTGTACATCTACTCAGGTTGAGAGTTTTACCATTTCTTTGTGTTACTTTTTATCTATTACCTTTGATATGTTGTGAAGACTTTTTGCTGGGCTTACACAGATCCTGAAGTAAACAGGATCAAGTTTGTAACTACTTTATTACCTTGTTTTGACCATAGTATTCCAGAAGTCAGCAAAGCTTTTAGTGATATCCTTCATCAGTTATAGCTTGGTACAGATGTCATGCTAACTAAGCATCAAAAAAATTGTTTGTCTTGTTCATGTTCTCTGGAATGTATCTATACACAAACTTAACTCAAGTAAAAAGCATTTGGGGAAAAGCTAAACATGAGTAAAATTCATAGTTAAAAAAATATAGCTGATATTGCATATCATATTGGCTAACACTATAAACCTTACAGACTCTCTCTTATCTGGCTTCATACATATTTTGTAAGACATAGAGGGTTTTTCATAGCCAGGAATAGCAGAATACATAAAAGCTGGTGGATTGAGTGTATTTCTCAATTCTCGTTTTAGTCTCCTGCTATATACAGAGCAGGGCTCATGTGAAGGTTACAGAGTTTAATTATAATTTAGCTTTTGTGTTATACAATTCAGCATGAACATAAGCCATTCTAAAATACAGTGTACTATACTCATTTACTAATCACTACCTATTTTGGTTACATAACATCTTATTTTTAATCCTTATAGCTACACCACCATCTTCTATGCTTTGATGAATGTGTTTTGGTCATGAGCAGAACATATCTATTTTGTGGTGGTTAGCAAAGCAATTTACCTTCCGGTTAATAATTCTGTTTGGGAGAGCTGTGTTCCCAATATAGTTTGTTTTACAAGAGTCAGCTTCACAACCTTGATAAGGTCTCTTCCTTATCTGATAACTATCCCTCCAGCATTTTAACAAGGTAAAAACTTTGCAAGCTGGATTTTTCCATTTTGTCTTTGGCCTGGCTGCAAACACCACTGTGCCTTGACTTAGTTCAATCAACAAAATGATAACTCACTTTTATTCTTCAGGCATTTGTTTTCACTGGCTCTTAAGCAGTTTGCTTTTCTTGTTGGGGAATATAATAGCAGAAGGAGATAATAATTTGAGCAGAGGATTTGGAGTCAGGGCTCCTGGAATCTGTTCCCAGTTATGCCACTGAGGCTCTGGGTGGCTTTGGGAAAGTCATTTAACTTTTCAGGACCAAACATTCTGTTCTCAGTTATAGTGGTGTAAATTCTGTTGTCTTTAGTCATACACTCTATTGGCTTTACCATATTTACAGTGGTAAATGAGAATAGATTTCAGCTCAGAGGGGCCTCATTTTATTCACTACCAAGGCTCTATACAAGCTCTCCAGTGCTGGATACCATGTCTGCACCAAGCTGCATGTCCCTAATTCCCAGTGCTCCATCTCTCCGATCCAGCTGGTGCATCAGTCCTGGAGACAGGAATCACAGGCTGTGCTTCACACTTGAGCAACAGACTGGAGCGTTGGAGAATATAGATCCTAAAGAAACAGATTTTAAAACTTAAAGAAATAATTTCTGCAAATTTTCAAACCTCCCCATTTTCAATTATCTGAAGATCTATAGGTACACGTGCTGACAGTAGATTTGGAAAATGCTTTGCAATCCTCAAGTGAAAAGTGATAGGGGCAATAGATTATATCCATACTTCCCAGGTGTGCACTACGATGAGTTGCTAAGTCTTCTCAGTTTCCAGTGCAGTTAATGAAATGTAAGGGTACTTTGTACCTCACAGAATCATGTCTAAGCCATATGAGTAAAGTTTGGGGATCATGGATCAGGCAGAAAACCTGAGACATGGGATCATCAGAGCCTGTGATTATAATAGCAGTGTGTTGTCTGTGGGCACCTTTATTTTTATATGAATACCCCCTTTTAATTGTTTTTGACATCTTGGAACTCCAGCTTTGCTCCAGACAATAATTTTTGCCAACATGCTGAAGTGCAGAGATTTGTCTGAGAACAAGGACATGTGCCTACCTGCGCCCAAAACAAATGACTGGAAAACGGAGTGACAGATTATTGAAGTAGCTGTAGTTGGGGTGTATGTTGAGATCCAATATGGTAAATTTTTATAGTTGGATCTATGACATATGTGCCGGAATGGTACAGGTAGCACTCTAATAATGTAGGCAGGCAGTTATCCTTGTGAAGTGCATAAAAGGGCATCTCCAGTAAATGTAGCAACCTCCTCTGCAGCTTGAATTCCCAAAGAGTAGAGGTGAAGCTGGTAGCCCTGCCTATTATTAAAGTTGCCTAACACTTCCCATTATAAGATCCTGATTTCAGTTGCTTATAAGTTTGCCGAACATTAGCCATTTAGGCTGAAATTGTTCATGCTGGGTGTCTTCCTTAGCCTGAATTTATTTTGAAAGTTTCAGCTAAAATGATTCATCAACGTACTCCTGTTCTATGCCACTGAAACTCTGATGCACCAATGGAATTATACTGGCATAAAACTGGAGTCATGTAATGGTAATCCCAGCTCCAGGAAGTGTGGGAGGAAGTCGGTGACCAATTATTTGCTGGAATAATTCCAACACAACACTTTGTGTTGTCCTAGTGCCTGGTAATGCCAATTTGCTTTTTCTTGCAGGCTTCATTTATGGTGAATGTGCCCAGAAAAAGCAGGTAACTAGGTCAGATCCTCAGCCAGTGTAAATGGAGCTATACTGTTTTAAAGCAGCTAAGGATCTGGCCTTATTCACATCAGCCATCATGATCTCTTGGTAGACTTTCCCTTCAGGGGTCCCTCTCTCAACTCCATCCTCTCCCTGACCCAAGACTCCCACTGCATGTGAATGCAGTGTTAAAATGAAAGTGGCATTTCAAAATACATAGGGCTAAATTGGTATACAAGCTACAGATGGAGACAAAATAGTTTTACATTTTCACAGCTTTAAGGCATAGTGTCCCTGAATTGTCCCATATAAAGGGGATAGACATGACTTATGCATCTTTTGAGAGCTACAGGCTACTGGAGTTGTCTTTGGTATAAGATCTAGGATACCAGTTGATCTGGGGTAAGTGACGGTCTCTTGGAAATGGGAGCAACTTGAATGTGGTGTGGTTTTTGTTGTAAATGTCCTTTTATTACAAAGTCCAGTTTGTCAGGGTGGCAAGACAGACTGGAGAGTCAAACGGGAACTGTCTGTGACTCCATGGTAAACCTGGTATAGTGATCCAGGATTTCATATTTGTTACTGTCTTGGTGAAATCTAAATATAGAGCTTGCCACTAGTTTGGGGTGTCTGCCCTGTTTTGTGACAGTCTGTCCTGAGGTCAGGACTCTCAATTGTGAGCCGCTCCAAACAGCATGACAACTGCTAAAAAGTAAATCTTGGAGAAAAGCTGCAAAAGAGCTAATGTGATCCTGGGATGCATAAACAGGAATCTCATGTAGGAGTAGAGAGGTTATTTTACCTCTATATTTGGCCTCTCCTGGAATACTGTGTCCTGTTATGATGCCCACCACTCAAGAAGGATGTTGATACATTGAAGGGGGTTCAGAGAAGAACCATGAGAGTGATTAAAGGATTAGAAAACATGCCTTATAGAATCATAGATTATTAGGGTTGGAAGGGTCCTCAGGAGGTTATCTAGTCCAACCCCTCTGTTCAAAGCAGGACCAACCCCAATTTATAGTGATACTCAAGAAGCTGAGTCTATTTAGCTTAAAGGAGTGAAGAGTAAGGGGTGACTCAATTACAGTCTATACGTTTCTGCATGGGGAACAATATTTAATAATGGGCTCTTCCAGCTAGCAGAGAGAGGTATAACATGATCCGATGGGTGGACGCTGAAATTCTGGACTGGGCTGGAATCTCTGGTCTGGAAATTCAGACTGGAAATAAGGTGTACATTTTTAATGCTGAGAGTAATTAACCACTGGAACAATTTAGCAACAGTTGTGGTGGAGTCTGTTAACTCACAGACTGGGATCTGCTATTAGTGTGGCCAGGAACTGACACGACTCTCATTCGATAATGACAGAAAGGCTTTAATTACTATACTTATAAACATATAAAATGAGCCCCCAAACCAAAAGTCCAGTATATTTTAGCTGCAAAATCAATTATCTTCACCAAGGCAGGCAAGAGGCAATGATGGTTTCTTAGCAGCTTCCCCGAGAGCCTGGATCCGTGGTCTCAGAAGAGAGCTGGGCAAGATGTCAGGTCTTGTCAGTTTCTTGTCAAGAGTGAGTTCAGTTTACCAGTTCCATTGCTTCTCTTTAATATTCTTAAATTCAATGTTTTTCAAAGCCTTTTGGTAATTTACATGAGTAATTCCAGAAAACAAGACAAGAGGGAGAGACACATGTGTTTTACTTAGTTAAAAGGTGCTAGCCATCTAGATTTGTTGTTCAGTTTCAGTGTTCTACCCTTCAGACAAAGGGGTATTGGGGTTGTGATTAAATTGAGCAATACCTGGGGTGGCACCCAGCCATGGGGCTTTCATCATAAGGTATTTTGGGAGTTCTGGAGCCCTGGAGGTTTGACACACCCTGCATTTAACACATTTCTGTTTACTGCATGGATGAGTTACTCCCAGAGAATATGTTCATTAGGGAAGATGGGCCAATCAAGAGAGGCAATTAATAGACAGTTATCTTAATGAAATACTAGACATACTTTGAGAATGGAAAGACAACATGGATGTGTTGCATAAAAACAATCACCCTTTTTCAAAAGGGACTTCAGTCACCATTTCCCATACTCTGCAAGATGCATCTTATTAATATTTGGTAGCTTAATTTTATAAGTAGTCCCAGCCTAGCTAAAATTTCATGGTCTACAGATTCTCAACTTTGATCCAACATTTAAATCAAGATTCGACATTTTTCTAAAATATATGCTGTAGGAATTATTTTGGGGAAGTCCTATGAACTGTGTTATACAGGACAGATTAGATGATTACAGTGGTTTCTTTTGGTTTTGTTGTCTATCAATCTATGCTGAGGGAACCTCAGCTAGGGAGACGCAGCCAGTATTACATTTTGTAGTACAAAAGTACTACATTTTACACTACCTGAGTGGAATAGGCCAGAGAACCTACTCTGGGGTTTAGATACACCAACTAAAACAGTAATATTTCTTCTTCAGGTGCCCCCTGAATTTAGGACTAGCTTCTGGATTTTGGCTGTGCAATTAAATCCATATTCAATGTGCCTCAGCAGAATGTTCCAAATCTATTTTCTCTTTTTAGCTTTTTGTTTCTCCTTTTGTGTTGAAGATACAGTCTGGATGATTTTGTGGAATCACAGAGAAAACTGAAAGATGTATGGAATGAAACATCCTTGCTCATCCTCTCACAGCAGGATGACAGACTCCTCTGTGCTGTTCTATTTGCTTTGTGCTACACTGATGCACAATATCCAATAAAGTCAGAGGTGCACCATAAAATGTCCACCACGACCTGAAGTAAGAAACCCCCGAGAAATAAATCATTTTTCTTAAAGTGATTTTAAAGGGTTTTTTTCCCTATTCATTAGCTCACCTCCCTCTGCATACACCTTTCTAGAGCTTTTTTTTAGAAAAGGGAATCATTGTTCACATGTCTCAAATTTCAAATACTTTCAAAATAAAAAGTACTTTTTACCACCAACTTCTTTGAAGCAGGTGTTTTTCTTCTCCAGTGATTACAACAGGTTTTTAAATGGGTTGACGGCTTTATTGTTTGTTTCGTTTTTGTGTACCTGCCTTCATGGCTTTAGCACCGGCTGTATCCCAAGCACCAACTACAATGACCATTGGTGATGCTGTGAAACTGAGGAGCTCACATGGCTCTAGAGGAACGAGCCTCTGAAGAAGGTGAAAGCCTTTAAGATATATTTTTCCTTGTTTAGTTCCCTAAGAAAAGGCAATCCCTCCATGTGGCTGGGAGGTTAATGAAATATGTTAATAACAAGAAGGTTGGTGGCTCATGTTTAATTATCCTTAGCCACAGACGTCTCCTAGTGCAAATGGGACATAAAGTGACTGTAAATGGAGAGCTGAGGATTCCCATGGTGTAGTGAAAGACTATGCTGTTTTCAAGCATTTTTGTTGATCTATTTTTGCTTTTAATCTTCTTGCTTTTCTATATAGATATTTATATCTTATGTGCCTATTGTTAACTTCTTAGTCTGACATCCTGATTTCACAGACTACCTCTGATCTTTACCAATCCCCACTTCAGTTCAGCTGTTTTTTGTCCTATCTTTTACTGGCTACTTTTCATTATAGACATCTCTAAGTCCAACCTGAATGATCTTCTACACTCATTGCCTTCCCCCCTAATGAAACAGTCTTCCAAAATTTTACTATTTCAATGTGCTTGCAGCCAACTTTGGTCCAGCCCTCCTTTATAGGATGCTTTTGGCCCAAAATGTTCCTCAGTGCTTAATAGATGTAAACTCTCTTATTCATGCCATGTTTTCATCCCTGTATTGAGACCCTGCAGTTCCTTCCTCTGCCTTCAATCTAGTTTGCCCTGCACATGGGACTGAAGAGCTGCCTAAGCACCTTTGCAAGCAATCTAAAGTTAGCTTCCAAGATCTTTTTCATGGTACAAATATGTACAACCCCAGACTGTTCCCCAGCACTCACTAAGAGAAAGTCTAGAGGTCTCCTCAGACACGTCACTTTTGAATCTGATAAGTAAGTTGCTGAATGTTTCTTATCGTCAACACGCGCCTGGTTAACTGAGCTTTTAATCATCTAAGCCCTGCCACAAGAGCCTTCTTTATCACTACAAGCTCGGCCCCCCATCTACGAGCCTTGACAAAGACAACTTACCTGCCTGTGTTCAGGAAAGCAGACTTGGAGAAGCCAGCCAACAGATCTTCACTGTGCTATGGAATGTGCTGAGGGATTTGGGTAGCCAGAATGAGACTGCTCTGTGCCACATTAACCATGAGTGTGCATTTAATGATGTGCAAACCTCAAAAGATTCAGAGGTTCATTACTGATGATGCAAAAATTTTGATCCCAGCCACCCAAATGTTTTGGGAGTTCAAAATTGTGCTGGATATTTTGAAAGGATAGGATCTCTCACCAGATTTATGGTCCTTCATCCATACAGTTGAATAAAAGTCCAAGAGGAGCCTATTTTCATAGTCTGGCATTTCCAGTCCCAGACAGAACCCAGGCAAGCGTAATGGGTCTTAGTTTATCTGTGTGGGTTCACCCATCTTTAGTATAATAGTAATGCCAGTTATAACCTTTGTCATCATCACATAAAACTCTGATAAAGTGATAGGTGAAGATCAAAATTCCTATTTAAATTACTGACTCTGCAAGATACAACCCTTGAATGGCTCCTAATGCAACTAGTGGGAAAGCTCTTGTGTGAACACCCAATGAGAAACCCTAAATGACACAAAATGAGAAATCCTAAATTATCATAATGATGTTTCATTCTCAAAATCAAATAAAATCAGCAGAAAGTGGAACCAGCTACAAATGGACAATAGAGGATGAGAAAATATGCCCCATTTCAGGAATGTAACTGAGCTTGTGCCTAAATTTGTCTATGAAGCTTTGTCTACACTGGATTATAAACCCGGGTCTGTGGGATTTGGTCTCAAACCTCAGTCTTATCCCAGGTTTAGTGTGCAGTGTAGACACACCCAGTGTCATCCGAAAGGGTTAGGCACATGCTTCAGTACCTTACTGAATTAGGACCTCAGTTCAGGGGAAATTTAAAAAGATACAGACAGTCAGACATCATTTGAAGGCTAATAGAGGACAAGGACTGTTCAGCAGATACAGACGGAGAACAACAGCATTGACAAATCTTGCTGTAAACTATGTGAAAGAAATGAGGAAATAAGAGGAAGAGACAAAAGATATCTGTGTGCCATTACTGAGTTACGCGCAAGAGAAAGAGAGAAGAAATAGCCATATTTTCGTGCATAGATGAATGACAGGTTGGATAACTCCTTATCACTCTGGTCTATGTGAATAATCAAAAAGGAAATAAGAAGCAAAAAAGGCATCTAACAAGTCAATGGATCAGAAAATAGGAAACAATGGCAACTCTTGCCTAAGCAGTTCTGAGAAAACCATTTGAAACATAAAGATTATATTGATTGATTAGCACGATTAGGAGTCTAACAACTTCACAAGAAGAAATAGGATCATTAGCAACAGCAGTCACTTGTAAAACCAGCCCTCCCCTTTAATTAAGAAGACAGTGTTAATTTAGGAATATTTATATATATTAACATTTGTGTTTCTAAATCATCTTCTGCTTCTGCATGTCAAAATTTCAGTGCCTCAAACAATAAATCCCATCATCCGTTCTGAGGTAAGTATTCCCCCTTTTTAAAGATGGGGAAACTGAAGTAGATAGAGATTAAAGCCCTGATTCAACAAAAATACAAGCGCTAGAAAACTCCCAATAGCCAGAAAGACTCTCCTTGACTGACTCTCCTTGATTACTACAGGAGACAGGTCAGGCCGCAAGAGCAACATTTTCAAACTTAGTTGCCTAAATTTAGGCACACATAGGGTGAGATTTTCAAAGGCACAAATGGCGGTTAGTGCCTAATTCTCATTGAACGTCCCACTGACATTCAGAGGACTGAAGAGCATGTTTAAAGTTGAGGTCAAATTACAAAGGATGAAGATAAACAAATAACACAAGTCTGTAGAGATACATTTAAACTAGCTACACACATAAAGTGTAACAAGAAAACATTCTACAAATAAATGAGAAGCAAGAGGAAGAAGGACAGGGTAGGCCCATTATTCAATGACGGGGAAAACAGTAATGGAAAATTTGGAAATGGAAGACGTGCCAAATTCCTTTTTTGGTTCAGTTTTCACTGAAAGGTTAGTAGTGATTGGATGTCTAACATAGTGAATGCCAATGAAAATGAGGTAGGAGATGAGGCTAAAATAGGGAAAGTACAAGTTAAAATGTACTTAGACAAGTTAGAAGTCTTTAAGTCAACAGGTCCTGATGAAATACATCCTAGAATACCAGGGAGCTGACTGAGGAGATATCAGATCCATTAGCAATTATCTTTGAAAAGTGATAGAAGACCAGAGAGATTCCAGAGGACAGGAAGAGGGTAAATATAGTGCCCATCTATAAAGAGGAGAATAAGGACAACCTGGGGAATTACAGACCAGTCAGCTTCACTTCAGTAGCCAGAAAGATAATGGAGCATTTAAAGGCTGCATCTGTATCATTTTGAGTATGGCTATATGCAACACTCAGGAAGTATATTTAGCACTTATCATCACGTGCAATAACTTGTCAACTCATTCTCTATTGAGCTAAGGAGAAATTTCTTACAAACCTTCACTGCTAATGAGCTGGTAATGCCTCAGCAATAAATTGCAACTTGCATCTGCATAAGCTTATAAAAATATCTTTTGGAGATAAAATCAACATTATTTATGTGCATCACTTAATATGAATAACGTATCAGCTTAGCTTAAACTGAATAATTCAAATCAAATGTTGGTAAACTCTACAAGCCTTTTTATGTGGAGATTTGGAAAGAATCATATCTCCTTTGAGACATTCACCAAATGAGTTTACTGTAGATCATTTAACATATGTTTTTAAGATGCTGGTTGATATAATGCGCTTTTCCTTTTTCTATTGGGGAAAAATAACTTTTGTTGCTGTACCGTAGATGGCAAGAATGAAAGATGTCTCAGATGTGTTTGTAGTAAATCTTATTCATTTCAATTTTTCATGCAGATTCCTCAGAATATGCAGAGTTTAGCAGAGAGAGGGGGAGACTGGAAAAGGAGGGAAAATTTAACTTTTATTTGTGCATTTAAATACCCATGTAAATTCCCATGTAAGTTAAGCCCTTGTAAGTTCATAAGAACGGCCATACAAGGTCTGACCAATGGTCAGTCTAGCCCAGCAACCTGTATTCCAACAGTGGCCAATGCCAGGTGTTTTGGAGGGAATGAACAGAACAGGTAAGTTCTGGTGCAGTTACTTTCCACTGGAGAAGCAGTGGTAGATCATTGTACAATGAGGTGAAGAAACCAAACCGAAGTCTCTTTATTAATGCTTTAAGGTTTGTTTTTAGTCCCCTACAAAGGAAAGAAAAGATTGATTTATTATTGATTATTATCATTTATTATTAATTGCTTATTGATGTAGATCTAGTACTTAACTTGGTGTACATGCCCTTAACTTCACTGGTGAAGTGAAAGAAAAATCAAGCCCAATAATAGAGCTAATTGAATTTCCAACACCGAAATATTTTGGCCAAAACCCAAAATATTTTGATTTGGAAAAGCTACCCTGGATCTGTGGGGTGGAAGCTGCCAGTTCCCACTGCCAGGCTCCCCTGATCAGTCTACATCTCATGATGTACCTGGTCTTCCCTCTTGACAAGGGGAGGCAATTCCTCTCAGATATCTGCAACAGTGTGGCTTGCTTGTGGACCGGAGAGCCTGGGGCCAAGCCAGGCCTGCTGACAAGATGCACCTCGCCCAGAAAGGAGCAAGTGATGTCTACATAAAAATGCAACAGGAAGCTCAATGGGCGTGAGGTTGAGGCAAATAGTGAGGACTGCTTGAAGTATGGCAGTAAGCTTGGGATACTCAGGAAACAGAAGTCTGAGAAGCTGTAACTGGCTGGAAGATTCAGTGCAGGCAGCAAAACTAGCTCTCGCAGACACTGAACTACCCGTCTCTGGGAAAGAGGGCTGGGAATCGCCCAATTAACGGGGAAAAGGTGCTGAATTGTTGTTGGAACCTGTAGAGTCAGGGTGTACTTGAGGACTCAATGGATTGGACTCCAGGTGGAGAACTTCCAATTTTCCCATGGAGTTTGTTTGTTTGTTTGTTGTTGAGGAGCTCTGTGAAGCGGAAAAGAGGGTGGGGGCACTGCAGAGGTGACTGTGACCATGCGCAGATGTTCAGGAGCAGTGAGTAGCCACTGTGCCAATGATCCTGGCTGTGGTACATGATGGGAGATGTAGTCCAGCTGGAGAACATGGAAAATAGAGCAGACTGTACATGAGAGGACTGCACTACAATTCCCATGAGGCACCATGGCAGCATTTCCAAATTGAAATATCTTGATTTTCAGGCATTTGTCAACAAAATAATTGCAAGCAGAAACTTATGGGGAAAAAAATAGTGAAAACCCCAATTTTCCACTGATAAACAATGAAGACATAAATATTTTGACCAACACAAACCATGATTACACAGTGTAGCCACAAACTACATAACCCAAATAGGAAACAAAAGCAGATTTCATTTTCTCTCAAATGATGCCACATATGACTCTGGCAGTGCTGAGGAGGAAGCTTACCAGAGTTTCCAACTGAACTTCAAAGTTACCTCTTGACCTTTCCAGTTTATACTTGGAGTTGGTTAGCAGTCTGAAGCCTGCAATCTCAACTGCCAGAGTGGGACAGGTGACAGGAAATTAGACCTACATTATGAAGGATTTAAATGCCAATATCAAAACCTTGTATCAAATGTGTTGTCTTATAGGCCGCCAATGCTGGTTGCGAAGTATCCTGGATGGACCAACAGAACAAAAGCAACAGTAAAAGAAACCATATTTTTCCAAATTAATCCCCTTTGAAGAGATCAATGCATATAACATTATCTACAATAATGTTAAAGAAAATCAAGGTTTGCATCACAACTTTCATGTTAACTATGTGTCTGTTTATATGCATCAGTATCATCTTTCAGAATTCTGTTGGATGAAAGCAGGAACATCCTGCCACACATAAAACAACTAAAGCCAGATTGTTTATTTAGACTTGGTTTTGGGTTCAGCATGGAATATTTTGTTTTTCTATTTTTAATTAATTTGGCAATTTCATATCACACTCTTCAAGGCACTGTCCCAGTGGGTTTCAATTCACATAGGATCACAGGTATATATAGAAAATGTTGTGAACACTCAGATGTTGTAAAACTGCATAGATCCATTGACTTCAACCAAGTCACGCCAAATTACAACAACTGAGGATCTGGCCTGAAGCATTTTTGCTCAAGATTCTTTGTGTTATATACTTATTTCAAAGAGAAAATTGAGAGGCGCCTTGATCACTGTACTTACACATGGAAAAGATATTTGACAGCAAAGGGCTTTTCAAGATAGCAGACAAAGTTCTGGCACGATTAGCTGAAAGTTGAAATCAGACAAATTCAGCCTTGAAATAAACTGCAGTTTCATAATAGTGAGGGTAATTAAATATTGGAACTTCTTACCAGGGGAGGTGGTGGACTCATCGTTGTTTAGAGTCTTTGAAATGAGATTAGATAACTATCTAAAAAACATGCTTTAATCCAGTTTCCGGAAAAAATCTGCAGCCTGTGTATACAGGAGGTCAGACTAAATTATCATAGTCTCTGAATCAGTGAATCATTGAGTAACTGTGGGTTATGAGGGGAAAAAAAAGTAAAGCAAAGTCTCACTAATACAAAAATTGTTTGTTCCTTTAAAGTCAAATCTATAGTGTAAATGTATGGTACTATTATATCAACTGTTTAAAATAATCATCACTCATAGAATGAGACCTCTGCCGAAATTAAATCCCATTTACCATCTAAATTACTCTTCCGACTACATATATGATTTGATGTCATATGTGCAGGTATGGAGAATTGCATGTATAAGTAGGAGATAAAAATGTTATGAGTCACACAGTGCAGAGCAATGCAATCCTGCATTAAAGAAAGTGTTGCTGGGTGACTGCCAAGTTACTGCTACATAGCAAAAGGGATAAGACCAAAGAGAGGCACATGTAGCTAAATTCTTTGCTAGTATAATGAGGATCATGCTCAAGCCCGTGTCTCTTCTGACATGCTCATGTTTCACCTCCATCCTATCTTTTTTTACTCTGTACATTTGTGGGTAAGTTGTTGAGTGCCCCATGGGAGATATTGAGGATCCTTAACTCCCATACAAGTCTAGGTATGTCTATACTGACAGCGGCAAAGTCGCCGCTGTCATATTGACCTATCGGGATTGATTGAATTGTCTGTGAAGACCCGCTCAATCAATCCATAAATCGACACTGAGTCTACAGGAATGCGGTTCCCGTCGGCACAGTGTAGTGAAGACAGTGCACAGAAGGGAAGCACAGCAGTCAACGGGAGTTACACAAGCTACTCAGTGTAGCTTGCATGACTCCCGTTGACTGCTGCTGAATCGCCATGTAAGTGTAGACCAAGGGCTAAGGAAGCGTCCAGGATCTTGAAAAATCAGTCAACCTATATTTAGGTGCTTATGGGAGATAAATGCCCAACTCCCTTTGGAATTCGGTAGGAGCTGGGTGCCTCTCTCCCTTAGGCTCTTTCAAAAATCCCAGGATCATCATGCGCTTAGGTGATTGAAGTTAAGCACCCCTGTTTGTCAGCCATAGTGTGAGATAGACTGTTTGTTGAAACTATAATATTAAATAATAATGGTTCTAGTTGGAGCTCTCTAGCTGATTATTATAAAGGCTAAAAGTAATGAAAAAATTCCACAGATTGCTCTTCTGTAAACCTCCAAAAAACCTTGTCAGGCTATGAAAAAATGTACGCAGATGAAGTGGCATTGCAAGAGGATAATGAAGGTTGTAAAGTGACGTTTGTACTCATGTTGGGTGTTGGACTGACAGCACTGGAATTTTCTATGCATCCAAGTACAGGCAGCAGTTCGGCAGGTGCCTGCAGTAACCTGAAAATGTGCCTCAGCTGCGATCAGGAGGAACCATCTCTGGAAGCAGCAGGGCTGCAGAGCCTGCAGACAAGGGTACTGATTTGAGTGTGACAGTACTGTTATGATACCTATTCAGAAGGAAGTGGGCTGAAACCAGCAATTTATTTCCATGTAGGCCACTGAACTGCCATGAAATGGTAGCCATTGGAGCTGAGCAGAGATTTTTCATCAACAAGTGTTTCCATTTAAAAGCTTTTCATATTTTTCAGCCTATACTAATAACTTTCAGCCCCTATCAACCTGTATTTGAACCAGCGCCCTGTAGCCTATTAATCTTCTGTGTTATATGGCCCTTACTGTTGAGACTTCTAGGACTGGTGGCTGAAATTTTCAAAGGCTATGCAGCTCTTATTAAAAAGCAACAAAAGACTTCAGTGGAATTCATTGCTTACCCATTCCTCTGCATAACAGTATCGGTACAGAATGTTTCTATTAAAATTCTTCTGTTTACTCCAGTAAGTTATTTTAAGTAATTCATTCTCTTTTGCAGTTATTTTACTGGCTGCTTTTTTGAGCATTAGATTGATTACTAAATTGCTCATTTGATTTACAAGTTATTACAATGGGCTCCCCCTCACCACTAGATTTGATTTCTCCATCTGGATTGAGTTGCTCTTTCAAATCCAAGACTACTGAGTTTGTTTGCTTTTATTGATTGATTAATTTTAACCACACTAAATAACTACTTGGAGACCTTTCCCTTTCTTTTCTGTTTTCATTATTCTTACAACACAATAGAACGCCTAGAGTTCAACAGCAAACCGTGTGCCTGCAATTGCATAATGAGTTGAATACACACAGCACTGTATATGATATCAGAATTGATCCCATGGTGCTAAAACTAATATCACCAACACTGGGTTGTGGCACCTCTGAATGAATCATGGAGGAAGCGCACGCCGAGAATGAAGTAGAAGGCTTTTATTTACACATTTATCTTGCTAATCAGGCATGGTGGGAAAAGGAAAATTAGAAAAAAAGTGCCTGACAGTTTAACAGGAGCTCTGATGAAATATTATATTGTTTAAACTTTGCCAGAGTGCGGTTCTCTAAGGAACAGAATTGCTTTAGTGTTTTCTTCATCTCACAGTGTTTCTAATGCCTTCTACAGAAGGTTGCCTAGAATAGAATAAAGAACATGACATCTCTTCAGGTCTCTCTCATCAACAGAAGCTGGTCCAATAAAAGATTTTGTCTCACCCATTTTGACTCTCATTTCTCCAGGTAAACAGAGTAAAAAGCTTTTTATTTATCAATCTCTTCTTTGTATTACAGTAATGTGTAGATGCTTCCCTGTAGCCAAGACTGGGTATCCATACAGTAAGAGTAAAGCATAAGGTGAGTTTGTAGAAGGGCATATGGGCAGCTTGGCCAAATTGTGTTTGAGGCAGGACCAAAGGGGAAGTAAAAAAATGTGGCTTTGACCTAAAACTAAACTACTTTTACATTAACACTCAGATATATATTTTTTTGTGCATATTCCTTTGTAAACAGTGAACCAAATGCATCCGGGGTGCAATTCCACTGAAGTTACTGAGGCAGCATTGAATTTATTATTGACCACAGCACTGAATTTGTTTTATTAAGTTAATCCTCAGAATGAACATCTCTGTGATGTAAGAAAGCAATTTTTAATGCCCCCTTCTGCAAAATGAAGGTGATATAGAATGGTTTGATGACTTGCCCAGAGTCATAGAGGCAGCTGATGTCAGAACTAGGGTGACCAGATGTCCCAATATTAGGGGCTTTGTCTTATTTATGTCCTCCTCCCCTCTTCCCCCCCCCAAAAAAGTGTCCTGATTTTTCACACTTGCTATGTAGTCAGTCCTATCAGAGTAGAGACAAGAACCCAGAAATTCCTACTGCCTAACCCACTGATCAGGCCACTGGAGTAGGTACTTTTCCTCTTTATAAGTTCGGGCACGTTCATAACTGTTTGCAGTATAGCTAAACTCTCATTTTATATTTGTTTTATTTATGTTTCAGGAGCATGTAATCAATTAACATACATGCTTGTGGGTTTACTCTATAAGCAAGCAAGTGCAACTTCAACCCCACCAGCTTTTCTCTGCAGACTCGTTTGTGTTGTTGTTGTTTTTATTTTAAGCAGATGGCGGCATCAAATTCCGTGATCATGATGGACAATTAACATGTGCAGTTGGTAAATCATGATGGAACATTTCTATAGATAAATGCAAGATGAAATTACCTTTGGATATTTTAGAATCGTGGAGACAATTTTCTTCCTTGTACCCTCCCCCCCATCTTACTCCAGCAATTTGAAATCTGTTCCACATTTCACAGTAAGCCAAGTTTTAAGAAAGAAAGACACTTCAGCTGTAGAAAAATGGAATCCAAGATTTTGAAAAGTAGGTATCTGAACACAGGTTTCTTAATCAGTATGTAGGCACCTAATAAATGGCCTGATTTTCAAAAGACAAGGAGAAGAAAATCATTTTATTTAGATGTGAAATATAAACTAAGAAGCCAAAAGGTAGGCACTCTTTGAAAATCTTCACTCTGATATTGATTAACAAAACCCCCCTACATTTAGATATAGTTAAGTTTGCGACAGAACACACCCCATCCAGCCAAAATCTTAAAAATACGAATATAAGAAGTTAAGGTGAAAGGGTATACATTTCCTTCCATATCATTTCAGACTTTGTCTCCAACAGATACCAAAAACAATTCATTCCTCAGATCTGTCCGACTTGTATGCTGAGGCAAAATCTTGCCAATGACTTCATGTGCTTTTATGCCAATTATTTCAACAGATGAGTCTATCTCAAAGTTCCACCTTCCCATGCATATGCCTTATGCTGAATAAGGTCACTGTAAGATTGTGCTTTACAATCCATTGTCATCAAACCACCATAAAAAATTCAAATACCACTTAAAGTTCATATTTTTGTAATGGCTTTTTGCTGTTTCAAATAGATTTTTTACAAAATAAAGGTTTAAGTTCCTGTTTAAACTGAACTCTATAGTATAAACGTAACTATGGTGCAGCTAAAAACCTGATCCATTAAGTAAGGGTGAGCCATTTACAGTACATGAAGTGAAAGTAGCTTCTGAAAAGTGACTGCAAAAAATTACATTGAATAGGTCCATATTTATTCTCTTTCAATGACTTCCTGATCAGATTTATTCAGTTTATAAAGCCAAAGTGTTTACCAAAATTTGTAAACCTCGGTGCTTAATGATTCATAGATTCCAAAACCAGAAGGGACCAGCTCATCTGGCTTCCTATATAACACAGACTGTGGAACGTTCCTAAATTAATTCCTAAAGAATCTCTTTTAGAAACAACATCCAATCTTGATTTAAAAATTGTCAGTGATGGAGAATCCACCATGACTATTGGTAAATTATTCCAGTGGTTAATAACCCTCACTGTTAAAAAATTATGCCTCATTTCCAGTCTAAATTTGTTTATCTTCAGTTTCCAGCTATTCGTCCATATTATACCGTTCTCTGCTAGATAGAAGTGCCCATTATTAAATATTTATTCCCCGGGTAGATATTTATACACTGTAATCAAATCACCCCTTATCCTTCTCTTTTTCAAGCTAAACGGACTGAATTCCTTCAGTCTATCACTATAAAGCATGTTTTCTAATCCTTTAATCATTCTCATGGCTCTTCTTTGAACCCTCTCCAATTTATCAATATCCTTCCTGAATTGTGGGCACCAGAACTGGATACAGTATTCCAGCAGAGGTCACACTAGTGCCAAATACAGAAATACAAAATAACATTTTTGCTCCTACTCCAGATTCCCCTGTTTATGCATCGCATTAGCTCTTTTGACACCGAGTCACACTGGGAGCTCATGTTCAGCTGAATATGCACCATGGCTCCCAAATCTTTTTTAGAGTCACTGCTTCCCAGGATAGAGTCCTCTGTCCTGTAAGTATGCCAATATGCTTTGTTCCTAGATGCACACATTTACATTCTGCTATGTTGTTTGCTTTCATCCAATTTACCAAGTAATCCAGATCACTCTGAATTAGTGACAAGTCCTCTTCTTATTTACCACTCCCCCAATTTTTGTGTCATCTGCAAATTTTATTGGAGATGATTTTATGTTCTCTTAAGTCTTATGTGCCGATAATTCCTCAATCTATTTTAGACAACTAACATTTTTATTTATGTGCCTTAATATGGAGTGAAGAGTCTAACATTGGACAGTGTTTAAAATGTTGGCTGATTGCTCTAATTTTTGTGCTGCAACCTCAACCTGGGATCTGAAAAATTAGCTGAGCCATTTTTGCTTCTTAAACCACCCTAGCAATAACCACTTGCAGCAACTGATCATTTGGGTGGATGGAATCCAAAGTGTTTTTCCATTCTGGCATCAGAATCACAGTGCTAATAGTACCACCCTAAGTATTGGCTTTGGTCAATACCAGATGCAGATCTGATGAAGACACGCACAAAGACGGAGGAGCTTTGTTAATTAGGAAAACCTTCTCTCTTCCCACTCTGAGGTCTCTGGTCACACCTCTAACGTTTCCTCTCACTGTTACTTACCTACTGACTTTTCCTAGAGAAATTCAAGGTCAATTTTAGTCACACCGTAATTTCCAGGAAAGAACAAGGTGACATATATGCCTGTGCTGTTTTCCCCCTTTCCTGGAATTTCCTGGAGTTTCCTACCATGGCAGAAATCATCCACGAGGAACCCAAAACATTTTAGTTCCTCAGAGATGTTTGATGAGGTATAGAATTGCAATTCCACTGCTTTGCATTACAACGTCTAAGCTTCAGTTGAGCATTATTGATCTCTTCCGTAGAGCCCGCCACTCCATTCTTTCTTAAGGATGTGTATACTCCTAACACTTTATGCTGCTAGAACAAGGCAGGGTCTGGCTCAGTACATGCAACCTCTTGTAAATGTCGATATAATTTTAATAGTTGGTCTCTATTGTCATCCAGACAGGCTTAAGACAAAATCTGGATCAAGTGTTTTACTTGATGAATGCTCATGGAAGTTCATATATACAAATGATATGTTTTGCCTGCCAGAAGAGGGTGAATTAAATTGGAGCCTTCTACAATGCCAAAGAAATAACAGACTGGCATGGGGCTGCATTCTAGGGAGCAATAAATTGGACTCTACAAACACAACTGAAACATCTGTTGTCTTTAAAATTGCCAGACAGCAACTGTGTTTTTAAAGTTTGGTTTCCCCATGGACAGTTTAAATATTTCATTAGAAAACCTTTAAAGTTAAAAACTCTAATGAATGGAAAATTAGCAAGCACAGAGCATACTTGCAGCCATTCACCATAGCATCTGGCTCCCTGAATAAATGTACCTTATAATAATATCTAGCTCTTATATAGTGCTTTTAATAAGTAGATCTCAAACACTTTGCATAAGAAGTCGGTATTATGGTCCCTATTTTTAGATGGGGAAACTGAGGCAGAGAGGTAACAGGCCAGCGTCACAGCCAGGCATCAAACCCAAATTTCCTGACTCCCAGTCCAGTGCACTATCCATTCAAGTTAAACACAACCAAAAAAACCCGAGAAAATTGGTTAGAATTGCTAAAGGCACATCCTGCTGGAGGCTCTGTGACCAGCCTTGGCTTGAGCAGGAGCGGAGGCAGGAACAAGAATGCACTGGAGCAGTCTGTCAGAACGACCAGGTGGCAGGGAGCATCCCCAGCATTGTAGAAGGTAGAAACACTGAGCAGACTGGCGTGGCTGCTTTCATTAGGAGCCTATATACCTGCATGGGGTCACCTACTTAGTTCCTTGCTTATGGGTTGGCTGGTCCCATAGGACTCGCAGTTAACTATCTACAACGACTGGCCATACTCAGACAACTCAGGGATCCCTGAGGCTCAGGGATGACTCATCAGACTCCGAGCACTCACAGTATCCACTCACCCTCCCACCCCAAAAAAGACACCTACCAGGCATCCTTGGACCTGGTTTATCATGGGGTAACAGATGGAATTCTCAAAGTAAGATAGGTGCATGTATACTTTTGACTAGCTCCCATGAATGCTCAACCAACCCATAATCCTCCCAGTCAACAGATTCATGAGCTTCCTTCGGTGACTGCTGGAGTTCGAGATTTGCTTCATCAGGTACTCTTCATGTAACTATACCATGACAGGTGGAGGTGATGGCTGAACTTGTCCAGGAAAGGTGTAGTCAATATTCTTTCAGGAAGGCTATGTGGAAAATCAGGTGTATTTTCATCATCTTGAGCAGTTAAGAGTTTGATGTAATGTTAGATGGTAATCCATGGAGTTTGAAGACATGGCTGAAAAATAATTGGGCTAGTACTTCAGTGGGCATTTGAAGGCATGGAATAAAATGGGACATTTTTGTAAATAGGTTAAAGGTCATGGCCCTGGGAATTGGGAAGATCAATGATCAGATCCATGAAGATGGACATCCAGGATGGAATGGAGTTGGTAAGGAAATCAAACACCCAAGGGGTTGGTGCGGGGAGTCTTTTCTTGAGCTCACACTTCTTTGGAGCTGATGTAGGACTCTATGAATAAATATAGTTGCGGCCACCAGAAATTCTAAGACACCAACTTCAATGTTTTCCAATGATGAAACAGCCAGCTGGAGGCAAATCATGATGTAGCTGGAGTATTGCTAGGCATGGTTGACCATCAAGGGACATAAATCCAGTATTCAAACAAGAGGATCCCATTCTTGACCAGAATTTTGAATCAGGAGCTAGGTTCATATCAGACAAAGTAAAAGTTTTGCCTCAAATGGTTTGAGGGGTAACAGGGATTAAACAAGTGTGTTCATGTTGCCATTCACCATCACATTGGCAAAATCGCAGGATTTTCAGATTGTGGAAGGTTCTGGAGTCCCATCTCCTTTGTCCGGGTACTCATTCTTACCATTCCTGGCACTCATTCTTACCATTCCCGGCACTGGGTGATAGGTCAGGGTGAAGTCAAACCCAGGAGAAACAAAGGCACCAGTATATCTGTTGCTGATTGAGAGGTTTCATGCTTCACGGATATTCTAGATTCTTGTGATCTATTTATACCTGGACTGGAAAATTTTGCCTTACAATTGATTGTGTCATTTTTCAAAAGAGGCCTTGGTGGCCAGCAGCTCTTTCTCACGGATCTCATAGTTTTGCTCCACATTTTTCAGTTTACAGGAATAAAACGTACAAGGATAAAACACACCCTGGGGCATATGCCACTATAACAAAACTTCTCCAATCACAGGCATCTGCTTTGACAACAAAGGATTTGTTGAGTCCAGATGTATCAAGAAGGGCACGGATATAAATGCTCCTGTACTTGAGCAAAGGAAGATTGGGCTTTTGGTGCCCAAGAAAATATAGTATTCTTAATGAATATCCAGGTAATCAGGGTCACTGCCTTTGAAAACCCCTTGATGAATCTCTGGTAGAAGTTGGCAAGCCTCGGAAAGCACTGGATGTCATAGATGTTTCTTCAGGTTGTCCAATCCATGATTGTGGACATTATTTGGGAATCCATACCGATCCCATTAGGGGAAATGGCATAGCCTAAGAAGCCAACAGAATGCAGTTAAACTCATGCTTCTCAGGTTTCACATACTGGCCATTTTCCCAGAAGCAGACATGTTGGTTGTGGAGGGCTTGATTTTCTGAGAAGATAATGTCATCCAGGTAGATCACCATGCACTGGCCTAACACATCTAAAAAAGAAGTCATTGACAAGGTACTGGAACATGGATTAGGCACTGTAGAGACCAAAAGACATAACTAGATATTCAAAATATCTCTGATGTGCAAAATGCTGTTTTACATTCATCACCCTCTTGGCCTAGATTGTAAGTACCACAGAGATAGAGGTTGGTAAATATCTTGCTGGACCCGACCCGACCATTTATCACAGCAAAAAACACTTCTTGATAGTGATTTTTGTTCCATTCACGATAGTCTGCGCAAAGACACAAGTAGCTGTCCTTTTTGTGAATGAATAAAATTGGAGCTCAGTGGGAGACATGAATGGACAAATGGATATTTTGCTAGATTCTCATCAAGGTATTCTCATAAGGCTCTGAGTTCTGTTCCAATAAGGGACAAATCTGTCCAAATGGAATTCTGGCAATTGGCTGGAAGTCAATGGGACAATTGTAGGGTCTGTCTAGGGGTAATATATCAGCATTTCTTTTGTCAGAAAATCTTGGTATTTTTCAAGAATTAATGAGCTTTTGCTTCCTTGGATTTGCTGAATACAGAAGGTCTTAGCCGTGCCCCTTCTCATTTTCTGGGCTCTCGACTTGGCTAGGCATAGTTGAAAGTAATAGCTTGACTCAAATCATTTCTCTTGTGTCTTCCAAGGAATGTTTGGATCATGCACTGAGAGTCAGAGAGCGCTGAGCAGTCAGGAAGTGAGTTGATTAAATAAACTGCAGAGTTTCCTGGTAGTTTTGGACTTTGACCAGAAGAGGTGCAACTTCAGAAGAGTGTATCTGAGGACAGCATCCTACCATCAAACAACTCCACTGGGCTTGGAATGAGCTCCTTTTGAACTGGCAGTTGGTTAGTTTGGGTGAACCTCGCTTACTAGAATCCATAAGTGCAATCTGGATCCAGCTCACCTCAGGGGACACAGAGGTGGAGCAAGACTGTGATGTCAATGATTTTTGTTGTTGTGGAAATTTGAGAGTGCATGGTGCTAATGTTGCAGGTTAGATCCCTATCGTGGGCTAAGTTGCATCAATGGTCATGTTGTCACAAATATTGGTGGAAAATCAGGTGGGCAAGGACTGTCATAGACTAAAAATGCCTGCAAATGTTACCACCTTTGGGTGATGCAAATGGCTCATGAATGCAAAAGTAGCTCCAAAAGAACACAAATTTGTTGTTTCTTTTTAAAAGGAAGCAACACACTCAGTTAAAAATGCTATCAGAGCTAATTTTTTTTCTCCAAGTGAGCAAACTTAATGACTAGGGCATAAAATTTTCATGGCTTGTGTAAATTTAGAGTTTTAATGGTGTAAGTAGCATAAAAGGAGGGGATTCTTTCCCCATCTTTACATCCTGGGCATACAGCCAAGAGTGTTAAGAGCTAGTTTGTTCTTAAACATCTTTCACACATATAACAGCAGCAGTTTTAGGTTTAGTTTTAGCTACAAATGAAGTAAGTTGTAAATTCTTAGCTTTGTTAACATTTTTGTAACATCTAATCAAGTAAGATTTTTAAATCCCAATATTAGGATAAGGAAGTTGTAAACCTGAAAATATAATCAAACACATTTTCTTTTTCTTTTTCTTTTTCTTTAAATACTTAAATTAAAATATAGTGTTTCTTTGTAATTGTGATTTTATGAACAATTGTCTGATTCTTGGTGAAATTGGTTAATAGAAAAGAGGGATTATGTTGTAAAAATTGGGTTTTATATATTAACCCTAATTGTGAGTTCAACTATAAAATGTATGCAAAAAATTGTAAGACATCACAATAACCTAACAAATTTTGCTGGGAAAAGGTATGAGAGCGAGACAGAATAACTGAATTAGTCCAAACAAAAAGGCCTACTCATAGACCACAAGGACCTAACCATGTTGGTGTGTCAGAAACTAGGTCTAATTGATGGGAAAAATAATGAGAGGAAGAGCTATTGTCCCCATCCCTCACCTTGTGGGTCCTTAAAGAAAGAGACTTGGGAAGAAAAATTACCTGCTGAAGCAAGCTTCACTATGATGGCGTCCAGCCACCACCATCTCCTGGCACTCCAGGCCTTCACCATCCTTATCCTGAGAAATGGCCTGACCAGAGGAGGCCATGGAGAGGGCCCCATATGGCATTGCCACCTCTGCTAGCTGCAGCTGAATCCCAAAAACCACTTGGAATGAAACAGGATCAGATTTTAACAACAGCAGTAGGAACAGCTCCAGCCCATCTCACCTGACTTCTCTTTTTCCCCAAATGGACAGTTATGACCATCTTTGATATTACCTAAGAAATAGTAAAAATAAGGGGGCTTTTCCCTCTAAAAACTCTCTCCAGCCAACAGGAAGGGGAACAAAGGAGGTTATTAAAATGAAAGCTTTACTCAATATGTTACATTTCAAATGCTTTAACTGTTTTTAATTCTTTATTTTTCATAAAGATTTTCATAAAAGGTTAAAAAGCTTTATAATTATGTGTTTGCCGTGATACTAAGCTGGCTAAAGTCTCTGTATACCAAATCCCAAACCTTGTTTAAAACTATTTAATATCGGACAGGGACTGGGTTATGTTAACACCTTTGGCCCATTTATTCCATCTAAATTAATACAACCCAGGCAGAAATGGCAGTTCCATGTGTACTGGCAACCAGTAGCTGAAAATGAGTGGCATATGTCAAGACGGGCCAACAGCCTTGTGTGAAAAAAACTGCAAAGGAGCTTCAGCAGCACGAGTGTGATTCAGATTGTTGAATATGACCAAAAAGTCATCAACAAATTCACTAAAATTAGTAAGGATTGGGCTCAGCTGTTCCAGAAGTGGCAAGGCACATTCTAGAGCTTCTTAGGTCAACAAACTCATGATGTCCCATCTTGATCTGGTCATCAGGATACATTGTGGGACACATCAAGAACAGAAGGTGGCAGTAGTTTATAAACCACAGAACTTCTGGCAGTCCCCATCAATTCTTCCCAGCAGTGGAACCTTCAAACTGCACTCTTCAGAAACTGTAGCTGGTGATACCATCAGTACTGGCGCCGTGGGTATTTGTGAGTGGAGGGAGGCGTTCTCCATTGTAGTTGGGCAAACTGACCCTGAAGGTTGTGGACCAATTTCATCATCTCAGCGACAGACATGCCATTGTTTCAATCTTGGCCGTCAGAGCCAAGCACGTGTGAAGGAGTCTGCTTGAACTGCCCGGACAGCCAGGCAACCGGTCATGGCGGGAGCAGGAGTAGTCTGTCACAATTACCAGGTATCATAGATCATCCCCAACATGGTGGCAACGTTGAGCAGGCTGTAATGGCTGCTTTCATTAGGAGTCCATATACCTGTTGTGGGGTCACTTGGCTAGCCCCTTGAGTGTAGATTGGCTGGGCCCTTTGGGCTGACAGGTAATTATCTCAAATGACTTATCAAGCTTTGAGAACTCAGAACACTCAGACTCTGGGACAACTCATCAGGCTCAGAACATGCATCACACCCAGTCTTGCCCTCATATTACCCTGCTTTGAGCAGGGGGTTGGACTAGATGACCTCCTGAGGTCCCTTCCAACTCTAAGATTCTATGATTCTATGGTTGATACAAGTGTTGCCAAAATATTGGAAATGTCTTTACCCTGTAGAATTACCTCATATTACCACTAGCAAAACATCAAATATATACCACTTAAAGATGGAAATATGTCTGGCTGCTAAATCATTGGAAAACGAAAGCAAAGAAGAAAGACGAGTGCTGTTTTTAAAAGATGGGTTGAATTTTTATTGTTTTAGGAATTTAGAAGAATTACATGGGAAACAGTCTACCTTTTGACTATCAAACTAGATTGGGGCTTCCATCTCTCCACTACAAGATAAAATGGGGTCTCCTTTTACAACCTATTCCATTACATCTCCCCCAATGAAAAGCACAAAAAATACCTTACTGCAATTTAACACTGCTACTTAGTGACAAACATATTCCTTACACAAATCGTTTCTTTATATTGCATCCTGTTTATTCGTAAGACTTAAGCAAAATGTTTTCCATCTATTTTCTTCTGCATTGTTTAACCATTTTTTTTTTAAGTTTAGAAATGCATATTGTGCATCCCTGCAATAAAGAAACTGGAATAATACAGAAAGTAATTGTAAGATGTCTGAAATTGTCTGCAGTGTGAAAAATACGTAAACTCCACTTATCCTTCTCTTGAGAAACCATACTATGTTAATGCATACTAGTGAACTTTTAGGCCATGCCAGCAGGGTCTACACAGGCCAGTTAGCATGCAACATATTGGTGCACTTTAGAATTTACACCCCTCTAGTGTGCATTGCTACATAGTGTAAACAGAAGCATACCAGGAAAAAGATCACAGCCAACCAATTTGGGTCTGATTGTTTGGACAGCATTTGTATGTAAAATAACTTGGACTGGATTTTTGATGGTGATTAATTATATTGAGGTTGAAAATCAGTGTCATATTAATAGTCCATATGGTGACTTTTCATTTCAGATCCTGACTTAGCCAGATAAACTATATAACGATTACTATACATTAAATATTTTTGATTGAACTACCTAGAAAAGTGTAATAAGCGCCGTTAATGTCATACAGAGTTGGCCCACAAAATTAAGGAACCCCCACCCCAATATCTTCAGAATCAAAACAGCAGAGATGCACAGTAATTGCTCAATAACCAAGTATGAGCTTGTGAAATTCACAGTGAAATATTACTTCTGAGAGTGAAATGAGGCTAGCTTTAGATGTCCTGGCAAAGAAAATAATGCCATTGCAATTGCTAGGTCACCATTTTAGATAGTTATAAAACCTTTAGGGCCAGTTTTTTCTTTTTCTTCTTAACAAAAACACTCTCATTTTCAGAAAGGTGGCTGAGGCTATTTGCCTTTAGACATTTAGCTGCCTGATTTTCGCAGACATAGTCTGAGGTAGATGAATAAATGCCATCTAGAGCACCTGCTATGAATTGTTCCCCTGTTATTAAGCCAACAAACTTAGAGATGGGGTTGAATCCTCTTTCAAAATTAGCCTCTTATGAACTAATCAGAAAAGTACGGAATATGGGGAAGAGTGGCAGGATGGTAGTGTCACTGGATGTTATACCACTGTGTTATATTCTGTAGAAAACTCATTCCCTTTATATTTTACTACAGTGAAATGCAATTATACATAACAGCTGTAAAAGCAACATTTATGGACCTCTCAATGACTTCAGTGGGAAGTTTTCATGTGGAGGAACCCTGGGTTAGGCTTTATTTTGCATTGTGTCATTCATATGAATTATAGAACATAGGAACATTGTGTTTGCCAAACTGTTTGAGATCCCTGGTGCAGTACATCAAGCTCCGTATTCTGCCGCCAGCAGTGGCCAGCACATGCTGCTTCCGAAAAGGGGGGTCTCCTGCCCATCTTCCTTTAATCATGATGTAGCCCTGTGCTGTGATGTGCAAGGATTGAAGTAGGGGAAATGCAGCAATCCTCTTTTTGTCCTGATAGATAATTCAGTTGCTTTAATCTTATTACAGAAAGAAATAGCACAGCGCAGAAGGTAATAGATGGTGTGAATGACACGGAACTGTAATGCAAAGACATTGGGCTAAATTCCACACTGATTTGCTCGAAGTGTGGCCTCATTAATATCAGTGTAATTGCTCAGGATTTTTTTTCAGATGAGCCTTGGTCAGAAATGAAGAGCTGACTTGGTGCACAGATACTGGAATGCATTGCCAAAGGGAGTCTAGCAGCTCCTCCATCATCATGTTTTTGGCATTTGGGTAAAGATGCCAAGCAAAAAGCAGGGCAGTGGAGGTGTCCCTCTATCACTGTTACCATCCTCCTCTTTCATCAGTCCTCTCCAACCATCTGTCTTAATTTAGATGTTAAGCTTTCCCTTACATATCCTTTAGTTTGTGTATGTACGGTGGCTAGTACAATGGGGTCCAGATCTTGGCTGGGACCTTTAAATGCTATTGTAATACAAATACTGAACACTAAGTATATTTTTAGGATGTAAAGTTCTAGAATAGCATACAAGAGGCTGATTCTTTTTTAAAAAAATTCATTAAAAGAAAAATAGGAAAGAACTCAGAACTTGCATCAGAATACAATTTCCTTATCTTTGAGCTAAAAGATATGTACTATTAGCTGATAGCTATATATCATAGTCCCTGTACTGCTCAGCAGTTCTCATTTTATATGGCAGATGGTAATGATATATATATATACGCTCTCCCCAATGGCTAAATTATTATTCTAATTAGTTAGACAAAATAGATCTTGAGCATCTGCGTCTTTCAGGTCTTCAAATCTTGCTCAGACCCAAGTATAACAAACCAATGGGCATCTAATGCTTCACAAAGAATCATTTATCCACCTTCTAGTGCCTTGGGTGGACCTGTCTGGAAGAGTCATTATAAATGCAGTCTCCCTCTAAACTGGTTGAAGAACTTGGGAAATACAAACATTGTGCAGTGACCTCTACGAGTTCACCCAAGAGTCTCAGGGATGTGTTGTGTGCACATGATCAGTTGGTTGTGTCATTCATGCGTTTTTTTCTTCCTGAATTGTCCAAAGAGAGGCATGTTCCCGCTCTTTTCTCTTACAATTTTTTTTGCCTTTGATCTTAAAGAATGTGCAGAGTAACTCATCAGATGTACATGTCTAGCAGAGTGGAGATGAGACGGGAAGGGATTGACCTTTTCTCACCTCTCTTACCATACTGACTGCACGCTTGTTGCTGAAGAGAAGACATTCGAGAGCTCCCCTTGATTTCTTACTGTGCTGGCCACTCTTCTTGATTCTCCAGCCCATGAAGCACTTGTGGAAACCCATTCCCCCTCCAGGCAAGGCTTGCTCGTCCTTCTCACTACTTTTGTTCTTGAGATCACAACTCCTTTAACATAGCCAGAACTTTTTTTCACTCTGAGATTATTGACAGTGGAGAAGTGTATAAAAATGTAGGTTAGAGCAGAGTAATTGGAAGGGACTCCAGGCTAGAAAGGAGAGCCTTCTGGCTCGTTTCTTTCTGTCTATTCTGTCTGAGCAGGTTATCTCCTCCCACTCCTGCGCTAGGTTTGTCATGTTCCCAGTGACTTTCATGGATTCCTGATGGGTTACATATTACAAGGTATATCTATGAATACCCTATGGTGCTTTTCAATGAAGAAAGATCCTTCCAGCTAGAACAGATCTTCCTGCTGCTTACAGTTGTAGTGAAGATGCATTGTGATTAATATTTATGTTGGGCTCTCACCTACAAAATTTGGTAAATAGGATCATCTTTCTTCTTAACTTACAGGAACTTCCTATGGGAGGTCTTATCATAGTAGTGTGCCCTGATCTTTCTCTGGACATCACTAGGGATGGGGCCAAGGAGGAACACTTTCAAGATAATACATTAAACTTGCTTATATTGGGCCGTAGGTGCAGTGGTACTCAATTTAAAGGGAAGTAAATGGGAAGTATTTCACTGCATAACAATAGAGACAGTGCTCAGCTTTGGTGAACCTCTACTCAGAGTGAAAAAATGGCCTCTCTAGGGCAAGTTTCTGGGACTACTTGTGGAGTAAGGTTCTACTTACACAATGTAAGCAAGGGGGGGGGTCAGAAACTGGCTCCGACAGAGGGCTCCACTGTTCTTAGGTCTTGTTTTCCCCATGAGCCAGAAGCCTTGTTACAGAGGTCACCAGAGAGTTCAAAAAAGATACCGAATAGAATTAAACTCCCCTTCTGAATCTTCCCTGGATTTCAGCAGTGGGTGCACCCCAGAGGGAGTGGAATATATTGGTTCTCTCCTAAGCCCAGGGACAGAGATTTGAAGAGGTGACAGACTCCCTGTGTCCTGCCAGCTACTACTGCACAGTCATATTAGGGCTAATTTAGCCCATTTTTAAACCTGAGGTATTAGTGACTGCACTCCAGTTTGTCACATGTCATGTCACAACCGATCATCTTAAAGCCAGTTTTAAATAGACGCAGGCTGTTGTGACATATGCTTAAAATAATTGCTTTTATTATACTCTTCAAAGTCAGTAAAGTTACTTAACTCTGGAATACCAGGAGTCTGATTTGTGTGAAGTTTCAACACACTAGAGCAATAATTTTAATATTTTTTAACAAAAGCGGAGTTGGGGCCACAGTCTCTGGTGATGTAAATTGGTCCTTGCTCTGTTGAAGTCAATGAAGCTGCACTGATTTCTACCAGTAGATAAATCAGCCTCTAGCATCCAGAAGGACAGATGATATGTCTAAAAAGAGAAAACCTTAGAAAGCTCTAATAATTTTTGTTCTGCAGTTCTTGAGAAGGATTAAGCCATAAATTCAATTTATTTTTAATTGCATGAAGTCCCTAAGGACCAAGCACATCACAAACAGACTCCCAGAGGTGAACGTACTGAATCAGTCCCGGCATGCACTTAAATTAAATAGACACAAACCCCACTAATTAGCAGAGACAGAAACTACAATTATTTAGGATTTTTATTTAATCAGAGGCAAATAGCTTTGAATATAACAATTATCTAATTATACTGTTTTAATACTGCAGAGGTTTTATGCTTGTTTATGAAGTGGAGCTGAATGCTTCGAACAAAGAGTAAATTCTTTACTTCCACTAGAGCAAATACGTTATCGTCTGCTTGACCTGAGACACAACAATTAAGGATGCAGAGCTCAATTGACTAGAGAGATTATTCTGAATCCATTCATTCAGTTGGAAATATTTAATTAACAAACAAATCATAAGGAAAATATACGTTGTTCTGGTTTGTGGCATCCAATAAGATTTTAACAGAAAATAAAGATGCCCATTCAAAATGATGAAATAATAAAATTTAGTTGAATGAGTTAATGCTGCAAATTCTTGTATTGTGTGCAGCAGGTATTCAAGGTAGTTGCACATGTGAGTGGAGCCTATATGTGGGCATAAATCAAATTAAATGGTAGGTGTAATTCTTACTGAGTTGATATACACCTGGTCCCTTAACCTCAGAAACATGTTATAAGGAAGGGGTAGAATTTAAGCAGAGGGTGGATGAATGGAAGGAGAAGTGGGATTAAGTTTGATCATGCTAAAATACTTAGCTTTCATTTTAACCTTGCTGCCAGACAGAGGTAACATGAGGGTTGCATACAGTATTAACATTCATTCAGGCCAGGTTCCCTGTTCCTCCCATCACTCATTATTTTTGCACAGCACTCCGCAACTTCATTGTTCATCTCACATACCGTGATGCTTTTTACACATCATCCATTTATGCATGTACAACAGAAGCCCCTATGTTTGAAATTTTGCCCAGAAACATTTGTTGTTGGTACAAGGAAGATGGTTGTTTTTTGATGACTAAAGCTTCTTTATTGAGGAACACAGAATGGGAAAGCTTAAGTCGTGTGAATTCATGAAAATTTTCCCACTAATTATGAAGCAAAGAAAAGCTTGAAAATTTGACCCAAGTATTTTACAGAGTTTGAAGCCACTGGGTTAGAATGACCAGATGGCCTGATTTTATAGGGACAGTCCTGATATTCAGGGCTTTGTCTTATATAGGCGCCTATTACTTCCCAATCCCATCCTGATTTTTCACACTTGCTGTTTCCCTGTGTAAGGACTGATTAAAAATAGAATTCAACTATCAGGACGTGGATCATCACATATAAATGTTATTTGTCATAAAAATTATCCAGTCCTTTTAAAAGTCCACCTACAGTATTTGTCTTGAAGACCTGAAGAGATGAGGTTGAAGTGGTGAAGCTGAGAGATTACTAGTGTCTAAGAGCTTTAACAGCAGGAATGCATGGATTTTGGAGACGATGCAGAGAAAAAATGCTCAAGGATTTAGTGAAAGCATTAGTATAAGGAGAGAACGGGAGAGAGAAGCATCAAAGAATGACACCAAGTGTGCATTGTCACAGAGACAGAGTGGATAGTGGAATTTGCAAGCATCATGGGCAAGGGAAAAACGGGAAGTTGATTTTGAGTGGGTGTCCAGAAGACATGTCAGGTGGAGATTTTGGAAATCGAGATCTCGGGTGGATAGGTGTATAGCTGACTCACCAGTGTAGAAATGGTTATTGAAGCTTTATGACCAGACTAGGCTGCTCGGTGATAATGTTTAGATGGCAAGAAGAAGCAAGCCAGGGACTGAATCCTGAGTGAGAGAACCCTGAAAAGCTGGATGAGTATGATCTGCAAGAGTGGACACACAGGTAGCCTAAGGGGCAGGATAAGCTGAGGGAAAGATAGTCCAATAGTTAGAGCCAGTGAATAGTCTAGTGGTTGAAACTATGGACTCCTGGATTCAAGTCCCTGCTTTGCCATGAATTTGCTGTGTGGCTGTTGGTAGGGTTCTAAAGATGCACATAGGCATGTAATTTTCTAAAGTGCCTAGCCTCCTATCTCCTACCACTGCCTCGGTGATTTTGAAAACACTAGGACCCAAATCCTTAAAGGTACTTAGACACAAAAATATCTTTAAGAATCTGGGCCTAGATATTTTTCAGCATCTTTAGGCACCTAAATACCTTTGAAAATCTAGCCCTTAGTCTCTCTGTGTCCCAGGCCCCTATCAGTAAAGGGAGCAAAATAGTGCTTCCTTATTGCACAGGGGTGTTATGTTACTAAGCGCATTCAAGACTGTGAGGTGCTCGGATACTATCAGAATGGGAGCGTATATATATATTTGTGCATGCAGTTGTTGGAATATTGAAGGTATATACATATCTATATACCACAGAACCAGAGTCATGGAGTCAAGTGGCAACTTCCAGGAGGGGAGACAGTAAACAGCTTTGTCAAAAGGATAAGAGAATCTTGAGGTCCAGCCATAAAGAGACAATCAGTGAGCTGGGGGACAACAGTTTCAAGAGACAGGGAAAGATAGAAGCCAGAATGCAAGGAACTGAAAAGAGATTTAGTGGTAAAGGAGCCACAGTAGTGGGAAGAGATAGCACAATCAAACAGCATGAAGTACTGGGGAGAGAAGTGTTGACTGAACGCATTGAAATTCTGCACTCTGTTGATTACAGTGATGTTGCATGGCTGTACCCCAGGGCAAAATTTGGCACACTGTCACTTCTAAGAGAACTTTCCCTAATTAGAGTGCATGCTATTTTCCCACATATCTTTTCTGTGCTTCACAATTATCTGTTGCTGTGAAAAGGACACACTTTCCCCTCTCCTGTTGCATGTCTGCTATACTTACTTAGTCCCATGACTGACTGACTTGCTTCAGTAGTGTGATTTTGTTTTCATTTCTGTTAAATAATTACTTGCCAATAAAGCTGTTCTTTCATTACTTTAAAAGTCTTTTTGGTGTCTTCTGAGCACCGCCTACATCTCTGACATATGGCCTTTTATCCTCAGATGCCCGAGCTTCATCCGTAATTGTTACTTTCAGAGACATTGGTTCTTAATCAAGAGAATGCTGTGTAAGGCCATGTGGATTTTTACTTCCTTCAATCACTTCCAACAGCTGCATGCACAAACATAAATTAAACTATTATAAATCTAAAGATATTATAATGACTGCAATTAACTTCCAATTTATTTAATAAAATGGGTATTTTCAAAGAAGAGATTTATATAGATCACTTGCAGTTAAAGAAATGTAATTTGCTGTTCATACCGAAAGGGCTCTAAATGAAAAATTTGCTTTGATGTGGTCCCAAGGAGACCACAGAGAAAAGCAGACAAACGTTTATTTCATCACAGGCAGCATTTTCAGTTTTAGCAGGAGCTGTGTTAAATAATCTGGCTGAGTTGGTACAAAGGCATCCTGGAAAGTCTGAGATTGGTTTCATGCACTAAATGATCAGGAGGAATATTCTTTGATCTCTTTAGCATGTTACATTTTGGGATTTTTTAAAAAAACTTTCCAAATTCCATTATCACTTCTCTTTCTTTAGAAACATTCTTTATTTTAATCTTCTAAAGAAAGGATTTCACATCTGTCTTTCTTTAATGGTGTTTCAGTCATCTCCTATGAATACAGGTAATTTCAGTTTTCATACACCATGCTTAAATATGTATATAAATCCACACCTTTATTGGGTAATTGACTGGCAAAGTCTGTTTAAATACTGAATTACTGAATCTCGCACCATTGATTCCATTACATTTGTGGAGATGTTGAGCATTAAATACTGCACCTGCCTCAGTTTAGGGCCAGATAATTAAGGTTTTGAGAAACTGGCAAAGGTTTCAAGAAGGCAAGATCAGTATTTTTAAGACAGTCAATCCTACAATCATAAACAAACGTATCTAGAGTCAATGAAAGGCCAGATGCTCTCCTGGTGTAATTTGGTGTTGGTCCAATGAGCTCAATGGAAATGCATCAATTTATACCAGGAGCCCACCTGACCTGTAATATTTAGGACAGCAATGAAAACTGAGGGGAGAAGAAAGAGGAAGAGTCAGAAATGTTTTATACATCAGCCTTTAAGGAGGAAGAGACACCCAGGGCTATTTTACAGCTATGGATTCCGAGGCTAGGTCATATGAGAAATTAGAAATTGAATTAACACTTAGCAGCAAAAATACTTACAGTAGCCTTTTCATTTGCAGTTCTCAAAGTGCTTCATAGAAGTGGTATCACAGTGATTAAAGCCCAATATGTTAAAGGCATCCATTGCATTTTGATGTTTGAATTTTGGACACTCAGTTTAAGACAACTAGAGCCCGATTTATTCCCAGTGGTGCAGAGTATCCTGCCCATCAATGAAATAATGAACTAATGGTAACGTGAGTAAAACAAAAAGTAAATCGTAATTATTCACTGAGAAATTAGTGAAGAGCTGGCCTGGCTTCTCCCTCTATTTCAATTTTCTGATGGTCAGGATAGTCAAGTTAAGAATTGTTCTTCTGGCTTTGTAGCTTCTGTCCTTGGAAAAAAGGCTACCCGTCTCTTTGTCATTGTGAGCCTTGTGGGCATCTGTAGCAGTGCTGCTTATTGATAAGAATTTGTTATCTTTATTCTGTGTCTAATGAAGTATATGATTTTACAGAGGACAATTGCTGTCACAGAGAACGTTGCAATGCAGCACTGATTATATTGTACAGTGAAGGTTGGCAGTAATAACATTATTATGGAGTCTTGCATAGTCGACCGAAAATCCTTCTAATGTTCAACTGAGCATGGTGATCATGGAAAACTTTGTGGGAACACGAAACAACCACTGTCTTCCTTCATGAGGAAACTGCTGCAGCAGATCTGTCTTCAATATGTAAAGGGAGGAAGAAAGAGAATATATTTATCCTATTTCACCTTCTTCAGATTAGACCCCCTTTGGGTTTTAATGGTATTATGGGGAGCCAGAGTAACAAACCGGTACAGTGATAAGAGCTGCTCTCTTGTAATATGTCCGGTGAAAAGATCTTATTTGTACTTCGAAGGATTGTTTTAGCCCCTTTGCCATGGTGTCACAGTAGGAGTTCATGTCCCGTTGACTGTCTACCCTTACCCATGTGTCTTATCCATAGTCACTGCTTTCCAGGATACCATCATTCATTCAATAAGGAGGACCTACATGCTTTGTTTCTAGATGCAAGACCTTTCATTTAGCACTATTAAATGCCCATTGTTCGATTGTACCCAGTTTATCAAGCAATCCAAATTGCTGTGTTTCACCAACCTGCCCTTACCACCATGCCAATCTGCGTGTCATCTGCAAACTATCAGCCGTGATCATCGACTTTCTTCCAGGTCCCTGAATAGCTTTGGGAAAAGAACTGATTCCTCAAGACCCCACCAAAAAAAACTCCCGCCCCCTAATGGTTTCTTATTAACATTTAAAAATTGAAATCTTAGGTACCTCAAGTGGAGAAGAAACCTTTCTACACCTTGTTCACGCTTCCCCTAATCACTTACAACACTCCAGTCTCTGTTTCTGCAAGTTAGCCACGCAATCCGCTTGTCTCCAAAAGACACTCTCTTCTCTTAGATATCTCCTCTTGGACTCCTGATAGTGTCCCTCAATAGCAGGACCTGCTGTCCCCTTCTGAATCCTCTCCTATTAATTCTAAAGACTCTTTCGTAACGAGGAATCAGGTTGGAGAGAGGCTTCAGCACACTTCATTAAGTGCGTGAGTCTCTGGTTCACTCTCGTTCTGACTGCTCAGACTTTTGGAAACATTTTGTTCACCCTGATCATGCTCAGAGGCTTAAAACAGTCCTTAGCCTAGCCAGTCCCATGCAACTCAAGACATCATGCTATTTACATAGCTGCTCTCCAACGGGTAACTTGATTTCTATCCTTCTCCCTTCAGTTTCATGCATGTTAACAAGAATGATGGCGGCTAGGATGATATCTAAAAATACTTGGTTTGACGCTGCAGGTACACCTAAGCTTGGAGCTAAGAGTGTGATTCCCAGCTCATGTAGATGTACTTGCACTGGTGCTCAGCTAGTTACCACTCTAAAGATAGTAGTGCAGCAGGGACAGGCAGCATAGGCTGGCTGCCCCAAGTGCCAACTTGCCTGGATCCTGTTGGTGCATACTTGTGGTGACTAGCTCATGTCACCGCTGCCGGTTCTACCAGGGTTACACTACTGTTTTTTGCACAATGTGCAAATATGTCTCTGCGAGATGGGAAGCACACCAACAGCTCCGAGGAGAGATGTAGCCTTAGTTTTTCCTGTGTTCCCAACTCACTTTTGTGTGCATTTTCAGGCTAATAGCCAGAAAGTGTAACATAAAATATACAAATAGTTGTAAAATGTAAGACACATAGGAGAAATTCATGCAGCTAACTAACTTTCCATAAGGAAAAATGGGTTTGTGTGAGCCACAGTTTCTCAGTCTGCCTTGAAACTCTGTAAAAAAAAAAAAATCAGCAGGATCCCATTTATGTTTCTTGAGCCTTCTAAACTTCAAAAGAGAGAGACATAAAATATTTGGCCTTTTGGATTGTTGTTATTATTTCTATTACTGTAATGCCTCATTTGACGAGGTGTTATATAATCATATACTTAGAAAAATTCCCTGCCCCCAAAAGCTTATAATCTAAATAGACAAGACTAACAGAGTACAAAAAGACTTGCCCAACATCACATAGAAGATCAGATTTAGGGTTAGAACCAAGGCTTCATGATTCCCAGCTTAGTACCAGCTCAATTAGACAAAACTGCCTTTTGAAGAATGAGTACCGAGCTCTTCCTTCTCCATTTTTGTATAGGAGGAAAGGGATGGTGCGTGAAAGAAAGGGAGTTGATTCTTTCCACTATATCATTGGTAGTATTAACTTATGGCATATTTCAATGCACATGATCTCCCAATGAAATAGAGATACACATGGCTGAATGGCAATGTGTCTTCAGTGAAGTTTTTTGTGCATTCATGTAATACAGCTCACTCGAAAGGTCAGCAGTGCAATCTTGAACACAGTCAGAAATGTAAGTGCATCTGAAGAGCAAGTGGGGGTTGGGTACACGCATCTTTCACATTGTAAAGAAAATTTGACAAAATCATTGAAGGCTAAAACTCGGCAATGAAAAGCTTATTATAAGAGAAGCTTCTTCTAACCCTCCAACCTGCTGAATCATATTCACATTGCACTTAAAAATAATGTGTTTAATTGAATGCCTAAGAACGAAACTAACACAGAGATCTATTCTTCTTTCAGCTTCATAAATTGCAATTAGTGCTCACACCTGTCCTTGGATGTGACAAGAACATCACTGTGTATCCTGTACAACCAACCGTTGCATGCGTGTATCCATAGAGTGTGTATAATTTGTAGAGAATACAGTATTTTTCAAGTCATGCACAGCGCCAGTACAATACAGCATCCTTTTGCATAGTGGCTTCTCATGCAACCTCTCTCCCCAGAGGCTTTACCCAATTGAATAAGACAGACAGCCACATGAAAAAGAGTGTTGTGTAAACATAATGTACCCTAAATTAATTACTTAGTCATAAGATTAATAATAGAGATAAATTAAGAGGCACCAGGTAAGGGAGAAAACATATGGTTTGGGAGTGATGAGGTAAATAAGGAAAAAATAAACATCAAGTTGCTGTATTATTTTAGCATTTGCATTACAGTAGTGCTTAGGGGCCTCAACCCATTGCGTACAGGCGCAGAGTAAGAACAGTCCTTACCCAAAGAGTGTACTGTCAGAATAGATAAGAGAGAAACAGCAAGAGAGGAAAGAAAGAAGTGAAGTGACTTGCTCCAAGTGACAAGCAGACATCACCTCACGTCCCCCTTGCTCCACAGTTCCCAAAAACAAAACCTCAAGTCTGTAAATACGTTTTGATGAAATAGGTGATCAGAAAGCAAAGCCTTTCTGGGGCCAAATCTGCCTTTGGGTTTTGCATGCACATAAGTCTCTATGGCTGTGGCCGAGGGGAGGGGAATATCCAAGAGAGACTGTCGCATGCAATCTTGTCTCTTTCTTAGTCTGTTGAGCAGATTTGTTACATGCACTCCCCGCATGTATGCATATCCTCAGTTCATGAAGCCACACCTGATTGTTCTGGGAGAGGAGTAAGTGCTGAGGGGTATGGGCTATCATTCTGAATTTTAATTTACATATTGTATGTTTTTTATCGATGCAGTCTGGACATGCACCCAGCACTGTGTCTGGATGCATTATAATCACGTTGAAATAAAGACAGAAATTAACTATTTTGGACTGCCTGGGTCTGCCTGAAGATGATATGTACCAATACCACTTGGCTCACGCATGTTCCTGGCACAATTAATCTGCACTATGGGAGGGAGGAAGCATGTTTGTGGGCAGGAGGTGGAGGCTAAAGCAGAGGCAAAAATATAGCAAAAATCAATGCTATGTGTCAGAGGCAAAGCGAGGACAAGAAGCTGGGCCCTTAATGATCCAGTAACAACTTGTAGACAGCCTTGATAAATGTTCTATTTAGAAACAATATATTGAATATTATTAATTATATCACAGGTTGTCTAAAGACCCCAGCCAACGTCAGTGCTTGCCAATGAGCAACCAATGAGATGCAGTTCTGCTCCCAAAGAGTTTGCAGTCTAAGTAGCCAAGAGTAGTAGAGGAAACAGAGACATGTGAAATGTCAAGTTAACAGCAGAGCAAGGACTGACACTCACGTCTCCTGAAGGCCAGCATAGTGCTGGCACCACTACACCATGCTGCCACCTAAAAATAGCAAGCCTTTGTTTAAGGTGTTATTCAGAAGTTGGGCCCCGGACCTCTATTAGAATACAGGGGCAAGGACCAATTAATCTGGTCCTTCAAGCAAATGCACCATTGTGAACCAATTGAAATCACATTAAAGAAAAAGAGCTATGAGACTAGTTGAACAGAATGTTTCCAAACTCTACCTCTTTAAATTAAAATTGCTGAAGAGCAAGCTTTTATTTTTCCTTAAAAAACAATGAGGTTAAAACAAATGTTGTTGTTGTTTGACATTGTCAAAAAGGCTTGAATTACTAATAGTCCCACTGTATATAAAGAATCCCTTTATTTTTAATATGGGTGTAATTATTTGGGCCCTGACACAGTTATTTACAACAAGCAAGCGGACCCTTGCACCTGTAGTGAGCTCCATTGTAAACTATAGAATTGGGGGCATAACCATTTCCTTATGTGTCTCATTTAACACACAGAATATACTGGCTTTAAAAAAAAAACCCTACCTAAGTCAACATTTCCACAGAGGATCTGAACATGACTCGTAGCTTAAATAAATCTGCAGTTCTATCTTAAAAGGCATCAGTTCCGTGTTTGCCCACACTTTATGGAGCTGCTGAAATCTCACTGAATATGTTGCAAGATGCTGTAGCTGGACCCAGAAGGCTTGACGCAATATACTCATTGTAGAAACAAAGCATTTCAACCAACTGTAGTATCGGATCCATTTTTTGCAATGCACATTCAATGATTACACTCTTCACAGAAACAATTCCCTCAGAGCAATGAGTTCTCTGACTCAGGTCACAGTTCAGAGGCCAGGGATGGCATCCACAAAGGAATTTGGGTGCCTGAATCCCGTTTTTAGGTGCCACTGCAATCTGCAAAACTCCTACTGGGCTACCACCCAACTCTGTAGGCACCTAAACTCGCTTGGTGCCTAAGTTTTTGCCATGAAATTTCCCTGGGTGCCTATGCTCCTGCCTGAGAGCATGCACACTGCTAATGTAGTAGGTGTGTTCAGGGGCTGCCTAACTCTACACATTGCTCAGGATATGGAGGACTCCAGGGTCAAGTCCCCCTCCTCTAGCTGATGAGGAAAAGGGATTTAAAGTGGTTTCTGCTAGCTCTCAGGTGAGTGCCCTAACATGTGGCCTACAAAACCTTCTGATGTGCAGCTCCTTCAATCTCACCTACGGAAGTTGTTCCACTTTAATGAAATATTAATGAAGCCAGAGAAGTTAGAATGATTCTGTAGCCCAGTGGTTAGGGAACTCATCTGAAGATCCGTCTACACTTACGGCGGTGTGACCAGTACAGAGGCTACATGCCCAGCTAGCATGGGTATACAGTGTAGACACTCAGGCAGGTAGAGCGCTCTACACACCTTACCCACAGGATATATTCCCTACATGGGTTCTCTACATGTCCAAGCAGTGCTTCCCATGTCTGCATAGATATTTTTAGCTGTGCAGTGATCCACTTCCTTCCCTCCACCCCACCAGAGTCTTTCCTCACTGCAGTGAAAGGCTCTAATAGGAAGGCACCAGCACGGAAAGGCTCAGGCAGCCGGGAGCTTCTGGACGCTTTCCTCCCTACCTCAGCCTTTCACTGAGGTGAAAGCTCAACTTTGGAGTGATAAGTGTGGCCGCAGCCTGCCTCTCACTGCAGCATATGGTGCCTGCACTCAACACGTCTCCATAAGTGTATCATGAGAGGTGGCAGGTCCCTTTTTCAATCCCTTTTTCTCATCAGGCAAAAGGAGGAATTGAAGAAGGGGTGTCCCACATCCTGGGTGAGTACTCTAACAACTGGGATAAAGGATGGCTGCCTTACTGGCTGTTTTGTGGGGCATTAGGCAGCTTCTGAACACAGCTACTGGATCAGAGCTTGCATGTGATTTAGATGGAGGAGAGCCAGCAAAGACAGATGTCTCCCTGCAGCCTGGGCTTAGGCACTGAATGTCTAGAGAGGGATAAGGGCTTAGCACACGCCCCTCACAACCATTGACTGGTTTGGGCAGCTTCCCACCCAGAGAGCTGGTTTTGTGAATCACATGCTAAGGTGCCTATCTCTCCATATTTTATAGGCAGCTTAGGTACCTAACTCCAGCTTCCTGGACTGAGGTGTTATTGCAGTGATTTTCTAAACGCTCATTGTCACAACACCTGAGTCTATTTTGTGGATTTGGGCCCAGAAGGCTACACTGGGGTTGGCGTGGCACATGCTTTCCTAGCAGGTGATGATTGCCATCTTGCATCTCCCAAAGCAGGCAGAGATCTCAGGAAGGCTGTCAATTAGGAAAAAATGATGGCACACTGCCATTCCCAAACGGTGGGGCAGCACAGATCAAAGTCCAACCAGGGGTTGCACAGCAGCTGTAGTGTGGGAGATATGGGTTGTAGATTCATGTACACCGTGAAGAGTGGAAGGCCAAAAAGAAGCCAGGAATCCATGGTAAATCTCAAAGGGAATTTAATTTCAGATCTAACTAAAAAAACCACTATAAAATGCCAATAACAACAAACCTTCCCATGGTCTTCTCTTAAGAATAAGAAGGCATCTGGCTAAAACCTTTGATCTAAATCTTCATCTGACCTGGACTACTGTCCTAGGCTCAATGACCAAACTTATAAACCCTTTCCTCTGTCCCTTATTGTTTTTGCCAATCAGCACCCTCACCCCCCAGTTAATTTTGCCCTTTTGTGTCATTGTGTATTATTCTCACCATCAAAAAAAATCCTACCTCTGGCCAGGAGGAAGCATTCACCACCACCAATAAAAACACACAACTAACAAAAAATTAAACAGAGAAGCCATAGCAGGCACCCAGCGCTTCTATTTGGAAGCTATGGTACTACCTTCCTTTGCAGTACTGCATTCCTAACAGGAGAGGGTACTGTGTGAAGGTATAAATTACAACACTTACGGTCCCTCTCACATGACCTAAAATGGAGCTGAGCAGTTACCAGTAAGTAGCATGGCTTTTGCTTGTGCTAAAGAAAACTCTGCTGGATGTATTGTATAAGTTAGGAATGGCCTAGTCTCTATTCTTCTATTCTTTGAAAAAAAGCATACTTGTAAAATGGAAAGAAGATGCAGTCTCTGCATGTTTGCCCTGCAGTTGTGTTCTCCTATTCTATGTCAGGTTTTACATATAGTTAGTAATATACAATTAAGAAATATTTTTTAATTAATCCTTCTAGAGCTACCTTTTGAGCATGCAGGGTTGGGGAATGGAGTGTTATGTACTTAATCACACAGATTTTTTTTCTATGTAGCTTTTCAAAGAACAGAGAGGAGGGAGATGCTAATTATTTACTTTCCATCTGTGGTGTTTGCCTTATGTAGCTCATGTGTGAACTGATGAACTTCATGTCTTGCTATGGGCTTGAGTGAGGTGTGAACCTTATTCACCTCACATCGGTGTAAATCAGGAGTAATGCCATTAAGTAAATGGAAATACATCAGCAAAAGAAGAGTTTATACAAGGGGGGTATCAAACCAAAAGACATGTCTCTTACTTTGTCACAATCACAATTGACACTTCACATTCTGAGGCATATATGGTTAGTGAAGACACCTTTGGTAAAGTGATGATCTTTAATACTGGGCATTTTGTTAATCTCAGTAGAGTTATAAAGTGTCTGACACAAAAGAAAAGGTGCAACTTTCAAAGAGTTACTGTGAGCATGCATAAACTTTTCCATTAGTTAGAAATAGTAGACAATGATTAGACGATAACAGAAAATGGTTAGTGTATTACAAACTAGAGAAACCACTATTGCTATTCTGCTGCTAGACAGAAAGAAATGGGAAAATCAGAAACTGTGTTAGAACACAGTCAAGGAGAAAATACTCTCAGAAGTAATAAAGGCCTGATTCAAAGCTCAGTGAACTCAGCAGGAGTCTTTCCATCAACTTCAATGGGATTTGGATCCGGTCCCTAGTACAGGAATCGACTTAATGGGAAGGTAGGAAAAAATGGAAACCAATTTTTAAAAGGTTCTCGTTGAGGCAATAATATTTTCTTCTATTTGGATTGTAAAGGCAAAGGAATATTTCTCGCATCAGAATTAATGGAAGAACCGTAGTATAGTGGCTGTAGCACATGATATGAGAGCTAGGACTCTTCTGGGTTCTATTCCTGATTCTGCCCAAATTCACTGTGTGATCTTGGGCAAGCAAAATAGGGAGTGATTATCCAATTTGACTCTTCAAGCTCCATCAATTTTCACTAGGCAGAATTAATTTTGCCTGATAGAAAGCCCAGTGTCGTAAGTAAATGAGACTTTCTTTTCATCTCAGAGGGTTTTGGACTATGCCCTGAATTACATTTCTAGCTGAAGAGCACATATCACTTAGTTACAGCCCGTATCCATTGTTCTATCACTTCCATTCTGGAGTTTCCCCATCCCATCTGTATTTGCTCTTACTCTCACTCATGAGGTTATATCTAATATTGAAATTGTCAGCTCTCTCTGTCTTCTATCAAGCTCCAAGAACAATTTTTGAATGTTAAAAAATAATAAATCTGCAAGTGTACATGTCTGGTGCAGTGCAATTTCAGGACTGAAGTGTATCAGTAATATATCAGTGATGACTGAAGTGTTACTTGTTAAAATTTCCATCCTAATTATGAGATTCTAAGTGATTGACTGCCGCAAAAGTACTTTGTATATCACAGATAGTCCCGGTGCTGGTTGAGAAGTGTGTGATGCATTGAGTGATGGCTAGCTAAGCTTTTTTCCTTTCTTTCAGATGCCTATCAAAATCATAGCCAGACTCCAAACCTTTTCAGGTTTACTCGTTGTTATGAGCAGTGCATTCTTTTGTTTTCATGTTTCTTATTAGAACTGTGCAGAGAACAGAAATTCCATTTTGTGAAGGCTTTTAGAGATTTCTTAATTTGACTTTATTCCAAGTTGAAATGAAAATGAAGAATTCTGAAATTCTCCATGAAGGAAAGTTCAGGGGGAAAAAATAGGGCTGATCGATGGAATATGATTCCACTGGAGTATCTCCAATTAGCTATATTTCTTTCTCTATTTCTCTTATCATGTTGATGATGATAATATCAGCAAAAAAACAGCAAGCAATTGTTAGATCTTCATTTGTGCAAGAAGTTTGATTCTTTAAACAAATGTCAAGTAGTTGTGGTTTCATCTGTCAGTTGAAGTATCTGCAATTAAACTGAGGGGGGAAAAACCCACATGACTCGCTGACGCTCATAAAGCCAGAGTTCCCAATAGCTGGTGTTTGTCCAGTTTGAAAGAATTCTCATCACCTCTGGATCTAATGTTGATCGTCTAGAACAGCAATCTATCAAATGTTGGCAAGGACTGGAAATACAATCTTGTTGTTTCCTGACATCAATCCATCAATACTGGCAAGGACTGGAAACACAATCTTGTTTCCTGACTCCTTTTCTCCCTGTTGTATTTATTATGCATTTGGGTCATGTTGATATTGGTTCATTAGCTAAAGGAGGGAAGTTAGACCTGTGAGTATATGGTAGTATGTATAATCACAGCAGGCTTCAGTGTTTATTACTTAGTGACTTATTACAATAGATATTGTAAGTACTCTGTGGTGGAAGTAGCAGATTAGTAGTTTTGGTAGTAGCGAAAGGACGCTGTGGCTGAGGTTAGGAAACATTCATTAATTAGTGTAATGATATTGCTGCTAGCTCCCTGTGATAACTAATTATAAGTGCCAGACTCTGAAATGCAGCAACATTCTGTATCAGAGTTTTCTGTTACAACCCCATATTTCCAGGAGTTTATATCTCTTTTGTCTTTAAAATAAAACGCTGGTCTCAGTGAAAACCAGACATGCATTTTCCAGATGCAAACTTTAACCACAAAGTATTAAACAGTACAAACACAAAAATGGCTATTAGATTTTTAGGCCAGAAAGGACCTGTATGATCATCATGTCTCATCTTCTGTATGGCACAGGCCTTGGAACCCCACTCAGGAATTTCCACATCAAGCCAAGAGCTTCTGATTGCACTAGAAAACCATCCAGTCCTGACATAAAGACTTCATGTGATGGAGGTTCCGTGGAGTTCCTAGGTAAATAGTTTCAGGGGTTAATTACTCTTACTGTTAAAATTTGCATTTTATTTCTAGTCTGAATTTGTCTAGTTTTACCTTCCAACCATAAGATCTCATGCTTTTTTCCTGCTAGGTTAATTAAAGAGCCACCTACTATCAGAAATCTCTTCCCTAGGTAGGTATTTTTAGCTCTTGAATAAGTTGCCTCTTGGTTAAACAAAATAGATTGAGTTTCTTTAGCCTAGTGCTGTCAGGCAGATTTTCCTGACCTCACATCATCTTTGTAGCTCTTTTCTGAACGCTTTCCAATTTCTCAACATTCTCTTTCTAGAGTAAACACTGGAGCTGGGTGTAGTATTCCAATAGTGGCCCCACTAATGCCGTATACAGAAGTAATACCACCTCCCTGCTCCTTTGGAGGTGATATTCGTCTGATTTCCAGTTAAGACATTAGTAAAATACTAGCACTTCTAACCAAGATAATATGAATGCACTCAATATCAAAGAGCTTGAATATGCAAGGTAAGAACACCTGGTCCCTAACTAATTTCAATGGGAGACATTGGTGCTCCACAACTGACAGTCAGTCACCTCATTCAGTGGATGGTGTATTGGGTTGGGACTCGAGACTGTGGTTCTGCTTGGACTATTGTGTGACATGGGGCAAGGACTGGCTGTGCTTGGACCTCCTGTGTGACCCAGGGCAAGTCACTGCTTCTCTGCTTCTCCTCCTAGCCTTTAACTGTCTTGTCTATTCAGATTGTAATGGCAAGGGCTGTATCTTGCTCTGTATCTGTACAGTGCCCATTACAATCGGGTCAGAGTTGGGGCATCTAGGTGCCAGCCTAATGCAAATAATTATTATTGATATTAATTTATTTTGGTGCCTAATGCTGACGTTCTATTAGACCCTTACCTTTAGACATTCCAGTCTGAACATTCTGGTGCCTTGAGTACGTTCACCCAGCAGACTCCCTACAGTTATTGCATTCTCGGAGTCTAAGTTCTCGCGAGTGCTTCCATGATGTACAATTGTTATAGATGGAAGACATGCGACACGATCCGAGGTTCTCGACAACCATATCACTGAAGGCCTTTTTGGCATTATGGATATCCCAGCATGTTCTAGGTGTAGAGTTTTGAAGACCACATTTGCAGCCTGGGTGTCCCTCAGGAGAATGTGAGTGTTGTGCTGTAGGCCCGGAAGAGATGGGTACTGTGGCACAGCACAAAACTCCTGCATGGCTTTCTGCTGCAGACTCAGCATTGTTGCTTGATCCTAGAAACTGACTTGCACACAAATCTCTCTTACACCCTGAAATAAGCATCCATTTTAGGGACTTTCCCAGGCAAGTTTTGGATGATTCAGCCTGAAGTGATTAATCCAAGGCCACAGTTTAAGAGACAGTATCAGAATCTGGTCATTCCTGGCTTCTAGCCCTATCCTCAGATTACACCCCAAATGTTTGTTGCTCTATTGTAGTTAAAATACTTTGGTGTTTCCAAGTTAAAAATCTAACAAGGCCTATGGCCTTCCAAACCAAATGCAACCCACTAGTCAGTATGTGCATGTCCTCGTCCATGGACATAGGACCAGTTATGACTCTCAGCTAGAGAACCTGGCTCTTTAACTCCAGTTGCATAGACTCATGCTTTCAGCTTTAAAGGTTTCTGGTGCTGGCTCCAGGCCCAGAGGCCACAAAGCTAAAATCCAAACATGATAGAGCTGACATTTGCAAAGCTCCCTAAAGGATTTGAAAGCCGAATACCAATTACAGTTATTGCATTAAAGGCACTTGGCCTCCATGCGGAGTCCACCTGCAGGAGCCATTTGCAGGATCTGGGCCTAGAACATAATCTGGATTGTTTCTTAGTTGTTGTTCTGGCTTGGCAATGCTGACAGCAGCAAATATTTGTATTCAGAAAAGTGAGTGGATGTGTTTGAAAGGATTTGGGAAGCAAGTGCATGGAGTAAGAAGATGACACTTCTATTATAAAGTGATTTGAGCTCAATATATGAAAAGCACTATAGAAGAATTAGGTATAATATTATTATTGCCACTCCTGACTTTGCATGTAGGCATATTAGCATTTTAGTTTGGTAGCAAATTGATGATGTGTCCTAAGATTTGTTAGGTATTTATATAATCCTGAGGAATTGGAGGCATAGAATTTATCCCCGTGTAGGATACCTACAGATTTCTGGAATAAATACTTTGAAGTCTGACCTCAGTTTTGCTATGCAAGGAGTGATCTCTGAGTATATTCTTTGAGGGTTTTGTTTGTTTGTTTGTTTGTTTGAACTGGATTGCTTCAGGCCATTCCTCTATGGCATGCACAGAAGAAATAAGTGACAAATGATTAAGTTATTTGGTTATTGAAAAGCCACAGCTGGAGTGGCAGAGCAATTTTTTTAACCAACGATTTCTAAGAAATAATAGTGCACAGATTTGTGTGTGTGTGTGTTTGTTTGAGTGGCAGACAGCTTAACATGATAGACAATAATGGCTCCACTGAAGCCTTATTTAGTCAATCGTGTGTGGTGAAGAGTTCCTAAGTACTTGTTGCTGTGACAGATCTTAGCAGCTTCAAAAGAGTGGCTAGAGTCTGTTTAGTCAACAATCCATGTTCCTGTAGATTTGCATGATAAAGCATAAGAGCTCTGTGGGAGCCATTGTAGTCTATTAAGTCAACTGTCATCAGTCCAGCCATGTGAGATATATTTCACTTTAAATTTTCCTCGATTTCTCTTTACATCTCTTGAGATGCTAGCATGAAAAGATGAGAATGTTAAAACAGCAGAAAATGTTAAATTAATTATCATCCTCTTCTGTCAGAACAAGTTGCAGAAAGCACAGGTGTTTTGCAAACATGTGACTGTTAAGATTAATGTCTGTGTGAGGTAAGAAGAAGAAATAAAGCTGAAAGACCTGGTGGCAAAAGACCCTAAGATTTGTGTGTGGCACTAAAATGGTGGGAGTAAATGAAAAGGGGCGGATTAAAGTCTTGGTCTTTCTGATGGTGTGTAGTGTGGCCAAATGATAGGAGAAGGAGAGAGGAGTTCCCGTGAGTACTCACCAGCACACCTTGGGAGCTGGGTGAAGGAATCCTAAAACCGTGTACAGGATGGTGGTGGGGAAATCGCAGTCTGATCACCCAGCTGGAGGGCAGCTGTTACAGGATGGGAAAATAAAGATGAAGGGGAACAAGGAACTGGTGCAAACAAGAGGAGTGATGCTGCATGCCCAATGGGAATGTGAGAAATTTAATGGGCTGCTGAGCACACTACATGCCCACGCACATGAGAGTGGAGTAAGAATAAGACCACTTCTCCCCAGTGGCAACTTTTACAGGCATTACCGTGCCACCCATAGACCAATCCCAATGTCTCACTGTTTTAGGAGGGAAAGGGTTCTGTGATCTGTTCTACTCTCCTGCCTTGGCTGAGGTGGCCAATGCCTCTCTATAAAGAATGGGATTTCTACAGCAGCTCACATTGGTGTTGTATAGTTAAACTAATCCAAATGAAGATTAGTGATTAGCTCTGTATAAAGCTGTCCTCATTAAATAAGCATAGGGAAGGAGAATTAGAAATTTGTGAGGCTTGTCCAAATACCTACCATTTTATTGGACTTTCATTTGAATAAAAATTAAAATGTCATTTGGGATCTCCAGAAACCACTAAATCCCTTATGGTGTATCCAACACTCTTCCCTTCAACAATTTTTGAATAGAAAAGGCTCACAGGTACAGTGCGCATACATGAGCTGCTTTACAGTTTGCTGGACACTTAAGCAAGAATTGTGTGTGTATGTTGGGGGGAAGTGAACTCTGAAGAGCTCTTTACTAGGAGAAGATACAATTTTACCTGCCGTGAGATGATTTGTGAGACGCCAGCAGATAGAACACCACCAACTTTAATCAAAGCAAAACAAATTCAGGTAATGATTCACACAAATGATTAAGAGCTGGAGTTTGTCCTGTGATGAACAGGATAATATGTGTGATGACTGGAAAAATTGCATTATGTGGTACAACCACTAATGATGATTAAGGACACACTTAGCCAGTAGATGACACACTCTTGCTGGCTGGGAAAGCTCATACTGAGCACCAGAGTGCACAACAGACCAAAACAGCATAGAGGTCCAGCACTTGTAATGATGCCCTTGGATGGGGATCAGGGCTGGATGGGAAATATATTTTTTTCTGATACAAAAACTGTGACAAAAACAAAAAAAATTGTTTGTTAAATTTCCTACAAAATGTTTAGGATTTTGTTGATAGAGATAAGACTTTCAAATTGGTGAGGATTTTTAGCAACACAAATCTAAACTATTTTGGCTAATCAAGTAAAAATGTTCAGTAAAGCCAAATGTTTGTCCAATAAGCCATGGGTTTTTTCTATATTTGCATTTTTGATTATTTTTTATGAAAACACTAGAAATGTAATGGAAAACCATCATTTCCTGTGGGAAGTTTTGACCAGCTATAGCAGGGATTGAACCCAGGAAATGCAGATCTATAAGCATTAACTAAGGGACTAGATCTGGTAGCCTGGATACAGTTGCAGATGCCTCTTTATGTGGTCAAGCCACTAGATGGAGACAGTCAAGATTGGCTGGCATATTAAAAAAAAAAAAAAAAAAGTGGAGAGAGGACAGAAATATCTAGAAGTTTTTGAGAAGTTTAAATAGCAAACAATAGTGAAAGAGAAGAATATTAGGGTGGCAAAAGGGCTATGATCAGAGAAAAGGTAGGAGGAAATTTTTCATTGATGAAAGATAAGGGAATGGTGAACACAATGGTAATGAAATATTTAGGACTAGAATGGACAAACCACTAGATCTTATGCAAGAGGTAACAATCGTGTATAGTATGGGGAATGACATACATGGCGTTCTCCATTTCTACTCTTTTTAGTCCTGTTATTCTGGTAAATGTTAGGCTTTAGAAGGTTAACTCTTTCAATGAACTGATGATGGTATTGGAAATCCAATGAGCAGCCAAGCGTTTGCTAAAGGTATTTGAATTTCAGTGTTGATGAATGCAAAGTAGTGCACATTGGAAAATATATTCCCAACTATACATACAAAATTATGAGGTCTAAATTAGCTGTTATCACTCAAGAAAGAGTTCTTGGAGTCACTGTGGATAGTTCTCTGAAAATGTCTACTCTGTGCAGTGGCAGTCAAAAAAGCTACCAATGTTGGGAATCATTAGGAAAGGGATAGATAACAAGACAAATTATCATATTGTCTCTTTACAAATCCATGGTACTCCCACATCTTGAATTCTGTGTGCAGATCTGGTTGCCCCATCTCAAAATAAGATATATTGGAATTGGAAAAGGTATAGAAAAGAGCAAAAAACACCCCAAAAATGATTAGGGGTATGGAACAGTTTTCATGTGAGGAGAGATTAATAAAACTGGGGTGGAATTAGCTACTCACCCTGCAGAAGGATAGAGACTGCTTCCACTCTGCCTGCCCCGCTCTGCCTAAGGGCTGAGCTTTGAGATCATTTCCTCGCCTCTCTGGGGCTAAAGACTGCTTTCCCCATTGACAGCCTGCCCTGCCAGAGGGCTAGGCCTGAGACTATTGCCTCACCCTGCTGAGGGCTGAAGGCTATTCCCTGCTGAGGGCCGGTCCGTAGACTGTTTACTCGCCCTGTGAGGGCTGCAAACTGCCTGTGGTGATGCCCGCCCTGCCTAAGGGCCAGGGCGTCAGAACTGACTACTTGCCCTACGCAGTGCTGGAGACTGTTCCCATTTGCCAGCCCACCCTGCCCAGGGGTCAGGGCCCTGAGTTACGTGCTCATCCTATTAAAGGGCTAGAGATGACTATCCCTAAGGGGTGGGACCTGAAACCATGGCTCGTCCTGCTAAGGGCCAGAGGTGGCCGCTTTATTTTGAACTCCCCGCAGGTTGCAGATACCGGGAGGTGTGGCCTCCCTCAGAGACTGACAGTGAGGGAGAGCCACCAGTACTGCTCAGAACAGGAGATCCTCTACGTGGTCATAAGTGCAGAGCAGAAAAAACCTGTGGCTAAATATATGGAGTTGATTAACCCTCAGAGTTCTGCTCTGGCCCTGGGGGCCAGGTCCTTCCAACCTGTTTTTTCACCCCATTTCATTACACTTGAGTGCTCAATTCCTTGACTTAGACCCCCCCCCACAGTGCACACTGATTCACTGCCTCTGTGGAAGTAGTGTCCCCCATTCACTTGGTCCTCCTCAGTTCGATACTTTCCTTAGCACACAGCACTCAGTCACATCTACAGTAAAACCAAATAGAAGTTTATTTGTTAAAGTCTCAAACAGAAGCAAGTATACGGATTGGAAACATATGGTTACAGGTAAAAGACAAACATAAAAAAATCCAGAGGCTTTACTAATTAACAAAGTCGTTTCCTATCAAAAAAGGTGTTTCTGACCCAATGGTCAACCTGTGGCTCTTGTCCAATCGAAAGGGCTGGGATCCAACTTTCATTAACTTCAGTTCACACCTTATGGTCTCTCTAATCAAAGACATCTTCTTGGGCTCTTTTGTGCTTTCTAAATGCCCAAGCCATTACCTCATCCAGACTGTAAATACTTGGCTGTCAATTGTTCTTGACCTTGATTGACTTAGTTCTGAGAGCCACCCCCACCCCAGTTGATCAGCTTCACCTTCAGCTACTTTGGAGCCCAGTGGTCTACATATTACATAACTCTTAAAATATTTTCCATATATGCATCTGGCAATAGACATGGCAACCAGCCAGTTGTTAGCTTTTGCCAGAGACCACATCTGGCCACCTTTGGTAAATATTATGAAGATGGCCATCACAGGGGAAACAAGCCCATCTGGGCTCATCTAGGTAAGTCCCTGGGTATAGACTCATAATTTCCCTCCCTCCCCCAACTGTTGCCCATATGGGACACCTGGGTCACACTTCCCTCCTTTCTTAGCTTCAATGATCAGTGGGTGGCAGAAAAAGACAGGACAAAGGAGAAAGATACACTGAGGAAAAGGGATTTGCCAGGAAATGGTTTAAATTAACTGGAAGCAAAGGTTTTTCTTATTTTATTTAGCTGTTGAGTTATTCAGGGACATAGCCTTAGTGACTGTAACATCATCTGGTTCCATATGAAGATCCCAAAGGTGATTGACAGAATGGGTCAAGAATGACCTATCTCAATTCCTTTTTCTTGTTCTTCATCGTAAACGTATTATCCTGTGGTACCATGTGTCAAAGTGACATTGCTTGACAACTGCATCAAATTCACTGAGGTACATATGAAGAAATATGTGCTTCACTCATTTCTTCTCTCCTGTGCCCTCTCCCCCTTCCCAGGATTGTTTAGGCTGCCGGAGTCTCAGGAGGGATTTTTTTTCTCTGCACTGATATGGAGACTAACCGATAATAACTAATAGATTTAACAGCTCTAATTAAACACCACATTGCGGCATATATCACTTGGCAGTTAACTGGTACGGTCATAGCCTGAAAGCAAGAATCAACAGAGCCAGTCTTATTAAAGAATCTTGCCTTCAATTTTATGTTTAACCACTTGAATGCCAAGAGACATGAAGTATATTGTCAGACCATAGACAAACACTGCTAAATGGTTGGCTAAAGTAGGAATAACTTTGAAACAAGTGAGTTTAAAATGTGGTTGAGCCATGGCATATAGGATTTTTTTTATTGTTCTAGTTAGATAATATACTTACATGATACAACTTTAAGTGTCCTTGTTTGTTTTTAACTCAGATCAGGTGGCTGTTTTCTTACAATGCAACACCAGAGGCCAGGGAGAATGATTTTAACATTATATCTCCCTTGTTTGAAAAGACTAAGGTCTGTAGTTTCTGCATGCAAGGACTGTCCAAATGTTCTGGGAATTATGAAAAACAAATGTGAGTTAAAATTCATTTGGATGTGATTAGAGAAGGGAGGACAGATCTGGCTGATAAACTAGCACATCCTAAGCGTTTCAGAACTAGAGAGATCAAAAATCCACTATTTAACATGAATAATTTACCTGCAGCCAGATCCACCAGGGTTACGTTCTCAGAGGCATACAGGGAACATGTAGGAACTGAGAGAGGTGGTGTCTACAGTTCATTTGGTGTCGCCCATCTCTCAGTTTATGCTCTTGCATGGTGAGAAGGACTACCATGCTGCTGGAAGTGATCTCTTTCAGATGAGATGTAAAATGAAGTCCTGACTCCGTGTGGTCGCTAATGATCCCCTACCATTCTCTGTAAGAACATGAGCTAACCCAGGAGTCCTGGCAAAGTTCCAGTTTGGATCATTACATTCTGCCAATCTAAATTGTCCCTGGAGTTTCAGATAGATTTGAAATTCTTCACTTGCTGTACTAAACTCCATGTAGTTTTGTGTGAGTTCTCTGCCTTTCAGTGCTGAGTGAAGCAATTTCAACACAGGATATGTATCTGTTTTAATTCTTGTTAGATGCTAATTTGGGATGGAAGTTACTATGAACACTGCACCAAACTCTGGTGGCTGCTCTTAGAAATCTGAGTGTAGCCACGCTGATCGAAAAACGGGTGAAGGGCCATCCACCAACAAAGAGTAATGATTCCAGGGAACTGCCTAGTGGATTGCAATTTTCACAAGGACCCACTGTAAATTCTATACTTAGTTAATACTTCCATTAGTGAATTAGGAGAGGGGATTTAGATATTCTACGAAACAGTGAAGCACTGTATGCTGCAGTAAAGACAGAAGAGTAATACAAAGGAACCCAGATAGGTTAAAAATATGAGTGAGGTGTGATTGCAGCTTATGTAGGCATCTCTGAGATAGCTTTAATGTAGCTTGCTTGGATAACGGAGCAGTGAAAGAACAGCAGATTGAACTTCAGCCCCACCTCACCACATGCATAATTACTCAGAGATCTAGGCGGGCTTACCCAGTCCATGCGGAAGTGCTTGCTGCTGTGGCTTCACGGCTCTGGTTCCTGGTCTAACACAATTAAAGCTAGCTTGGATAGGTTTACACATGCTACAGTCACATCCAATGACTGCAGCTTAGACATATTCCAAGTTGTGTAAATGTGTCTGAAAAATTTGCCCTTTGTTTTGAAAACTGCAAGTTCGTGGAAAAAGAACCAGAAAGATTTAGTAGGAGGAAGAAATATAGAAACCAATATTGCCAAGAGAGATCCAGAAGAGAGAGTGGACAGCAAATTAGACTCGTTGTTGCTTGTCCTTTGACATTACAAAAGCCATGATTGAGGGGCCACATAGACAGAGGCATTATGTCATTGATTAGTGAGGAGGTAGTTTCTCTGGTTAAATTGCATCTGAATACTGTGTGAACTCTGCACATGGGTATGTCTACACTTAAATGCTACAATGGCACAGCTGTAGCACTGTAGCACTTCGGTATAAAAACTCCCTCCCTCCCTCCCAATGGGAGGGACTCACCCATTGGCATAGGTAATCCACCACCCTAAAAGGCAGTCTTGAAAGAATTCTTCCATCAAGTTACCACCATCTACACCGGGGATTAGGTCAGCATAGCGATGTCCCTTAGGGGTGGTGATTTTTTACACCTCTGAGAGATGTAGCTATGGTGATGTACGTTCCCTGTGGAGATCAGCCCTACATCAATATCAGAGAGACTAATCAAGTTAGAAGGAATTCATGGAAAAGGACCAAAGATGATTAAGAGGTGGGAAAGACTGATTAATGAGGAATAATTAAAGGGCTGAATTATAATTCTGCTATGCTGGAGGTAAATGGGAGTTTTGCCATTGACTGCAAAGGAAGCAGAACCAGCCGCTTAGAGAGGAGACAAGACAACTACCTATAAATATTTGAAGAGTGTACACATTTTTTAAAAAGGGGGAAATTTTGTGTATGAAGGAAGGAGCTATAAGTAAGAGAGAAGTTTAATACAAGAAACGGTGTTAACGGTGAGTATAGACTGTGGAATAATTTTTCAAGAAAAGTCATGGAAACCCTATTGGGTAAGCTATGGAAAAACTTGACTGGACAGAGCATAGTATAGTAAGGAGTAAACATGCATTTGCAGCAGAATTATATGGGCTTTCATGCCCCAGTGCATCTCCCCCCGCAAGAGGCAAGGCAAATAGTGGTCCTTGGCTAACCTAAGCACCAGGACTATGTAACACTTGGGCCATCAGCACCACTAACCTCCCCAAAGCAGGCAGAGAAGTGTGTGTGTTTAGGGGGGTTCTGACCTCACCAGACCCCTTACATCAAGCAGCAGAGTGGAGAGGAACAGATGTTTTTAAGGGTGGTGCAATGGCGATGTTCACTGGACCTTTGAGAAGCATGATCCCTGCTCTTGGCACAGTTGCTCCCAAAGCTCTCACTGGGTCAGGGTGCCTCCACGCTCCCCTAATTCAGGGCTGTGCTGCAAAGACTCAGTCGGGCCCTGAGGTCCTATGTCTATTAATCAGGTTTTGCAGAATGCAAAAATTGAACAGTGAAAATAGAACAGCTCCAGATTTCATCCTCTACCAGAGCTTTAGCAAGTCCCTGTCTTTAAAAAATAATTTTTGTACACCTAGAACAAATTACAGTTTAAATGATAATATTTGTAATGTAAGACTCTTTTTATATCTAAAAACGTTTGCTCATCTGATCGTTATAAGTCTGGTTAGTAGAATAGCAAAACTGTCTCTAATAAAGATAGCATATAATATAATTTGTCTGCAATATGGCCAACATTTAGGAAAGCACTTAACATATGCTTAACTTTAATCATATGAACAGTCTCATTGACTGATTTCCGTGCTCCCAATTTTATCCAGAAGAAAAACCTTTCTTTTATACTGGGACAAATCCAGAGTAACTCCCCTAAAGAGCAGAATTTGACCTTGTGGCTGTGTCTAAGATCTCAGCATCTCTCATCATCCCAGAATATTTCCTTCCAGCTCCTTAATATTCATGTGTTGAAGTGCCCTGCTGGATTGAGGCCTTGGTGTGGTGAGTAGTTTAGCAAATTATCAAGTTGATTTGTTGACAAAATTAGAAAAGGATAATTAACAGATTTGGAGGGGGAAGCGGCTTCAAATTTCATCAAAGGGAGGAGGTGTATGTCAGAGTGATAAAGCAGGCTTGGATCCAAGTTCTAGTTCAAAACCTTGTTAAACAAATGTGCTTCTGTTCATCAGACCCTGAACTAATCTCTGGTGTTTCATAGAATTTGTCTTTTTAAATGCACTATAAATCATCCATTACTGTAAAGAAGGCATTTGGTTGGGGAAAAGATAGAAAATAAATCACATGAGGGATTCGCAATTTTATCAAGAGGAAAAACCAACTGAGCTACTGTTTTCTTTTTTTAATGTAAGCACTACAAACATTCATTCCAGTTTCCAACTGCCTCTCCCACAATCTAAGTACTGAAACTTGGATCTGACATGCAAACATTTTGCTTTTGGTTGCTGAAAATTCTTTAAAATATATCCCATTAAAAATAAAAAAAAACTATTATCACAGACAAAAATTACTCTTTAGGAACAGAACAGTACAGATCGATAACACACCATTTTGTAGCTTAGTTTGTATTAGGAAGCATCCATATTTTGCCTACAGTACAAATAAACAGAAAGGGAAAATAAATGAAAAATTTTATATTTAGCTGCTGCAAAATATGCATAGAATAATTATTTTTAATAATACATGGTGAGATAGCACATGATGAGCAATGTAACTGATTAAAGGCCTGATCCCATTAGCTTCAATGAGCCAGTAGGTCAGTGCTGGGGAGCCGTGTAGGTACTATATAAATACAGCCATCTTGGAGTGAGATTTCCCTCTCCCTGAGAGTAAGAATGGCTGTGGAATCCAGTGTTTCCACTGTTCTCTGACAAGGGCTAAGGTAGGGGTTGGCCCAAAGAAAACAAGCCAAGACCAGCAGGATCCCTGTGGGTTAGTTCATCCTCTAAGATGTATTGCATTATGCTTTTGCATTACACAATTCACCGCAATGCTTGCTGGAGGAGGAAGTTAGGATTTGGGACAGCTGGTTCAGTTCCCAGCTGTGCTGCAAGCTTCCTGTGGGACCACGGGCAAGATGCACAATCTCTCTGCACATCAGTAACATGGAGATAATAAGGCTTCTTTTGCCCATATTTTGTTTTGTCTCTTTAGAATGTAAGCTCTTCGGGATAAGGGAATGCCTCCTACTCCAGACTAGCCTGTCACAGCTCTCACTTGACTGCACAGGAGAGTAATGGGGACCAAGCCACCCTTGTGGCCTTGCTCAATTGTGACTCCAGATGAGACAGGGAGACAAAGGGCTGCTCATCCAGTATTCTCTCTTTTGCAGGACAGTGGGAAGAGCCCTGGCTTCTGTGCCTCTGTACGGTCCAGTCAGAGTAGCTGGATGGATGCAATCTTCTCCATGAAAAGGAGGGAAGTGATTTATTTTTCCCTCAGAGGAGAATCATAATTCATGTTCTGGTCTGTTTTCATGGCCGTGCAGCTACCTGTCCATTGCTCCCTAGTTGCAACTTTAACCTTCTGTCCTTGTACCGCACCTGGCACACTGGGGCCCTGTTCTCAGCTGTGGCTTTTGGCTGCTACTGTAATACATATTCTCTATTATTTGTGATACAGCATCGCTGAGAGTCCTCTCTCAGGGATCAGGGCTCCATTCTGCTTGGTGCTCTACATTCATATAACAAGGCTGCCTCCGCTCCAAAGAGCTCGCACTCTAAATAATCAACATAATTCATAAAAGGGAGGCTCAACTTCTAAAATACAGAAGCCTCTGAAGTGGTGTTAACTGAAAATTCCTGTATGATTAAAAGAATACATCATGGCAGGTAGAGTAGCTAAAGTTATTTGTGGGTTTTATCATCCATGCAAATAAATCTGAATAGAGCTGACTATTCATCATATAATTATGGAAGAATGTGGATTCTCTCCTTTATGCCTGAGCGTTTATGCTTTCTTTATTTTTTCCAAGGACTGTGTGAACTAGTGTTATGCTAATCAGAGTAATGATTTCAAAAAGACACTTGACTAATCCTTTAAATGCTTATCCATATTAATTGAGTTTAGAGGAAGTACGTTATTTGTTACTGGAGTTGGAAAGTATTCTTACTACTATTCCCCACTTAATTCAAATTGTTAGGGAGTCTGCCATATTAACTCTGCCCAAAGTTGTGATAAGCAAGACAGTAATTACTGCATATATATATTTATATACATTTATATTTATACGTACATATATATATATAATATGTATACTTATATATATATATGTGTGTGTGTGTGTGTGTATACTTTTCTGTCTCCACGTGAATAGATTTCAACCATAATAAAGAAATGTGAATGTCTTTTACCGTCTAATATAAAATGCTGATAGCAATCCAAAAGAGAATGTATTTTAAGAAGAGTGTCAGCTGTAGTTCATCTAATGCTTTCTTCTAATTCCTAGACAAGAATTGATAATCATCATAAAATCTCTTTTTATGTTCCTGTTGAGTATACATTATTATCTACAGAATAGCCCAAAGCTGCCCAAAACCTGATCCAAAGCCCACTGAAATCAACTGGGGACTTTGTGTTGCTTTGGCAACTTTGGATCAACTCCATAGTGTGGCCAGGGATCTGACCTCTGTAATTTCAGGTTGTTATTGGAAGGGGATGAAATGACTTCGTTTTGGCCCTGCAGCTCTCTGACTCATGTCAATAGCCCTTACTTGTGAGAGTGAAAGTGTGAAGTGCCACCCACTGTTCAGTATGCATCACATAGAGCTGAAGGCCAGATGAGACCATTAGGTCAGCTAGTCTGACCTCTTGTATATCACAGACCATAACATTTCTTCCATTTACTCCCCTATTGAGCCCAATAACTTATCTGAAGCATATCTTGAAAACATTCCCTTCTATGTGATCTGACTCTTCCCATAACTAGGGGAAGCTAATCCTTCTGGTCAATCTGCAGAGGCACATGTTTTCAGCTCCAAGGTCTGCTTTCAAGTCCCAGTGATGACAAAGGTAGCAATCATTACATTTGCATGAGTAACAGTTTTCAGGATCAGGTCTTAAGTTTTTGCATGATTGAAATATATAGGAGGGCTCCAGTAGAGTTTGTTTACAATGATTATTTTTAGTCTGAAGAGGTATTTGCACTGTGTAAAGCATCATGGGTGATTTAGATGTATTTCCATATGGTGATCAAAAGACTAATTATAGTGGATAGGCTAATGAGTAGACAGAATGATCTGTTTTACTCAACCATGCAACATGACTGGATTCTTCCCCCCCCCCCCCGCGGGGTCATTAATTGCATAACTAAGTAAACATGCAAATCTGCTCCCCATTGTTTGACATCTAAACCTTTCTACAACTTTCATCCCTGAAACATTTATTAATTGCCACCCAGAACAAACTTATATTTACATAATTATTGTCCTCATTATAAAGCTTCATTGAAATACATTGGACTGGATTTTTATTGTCCTATATAACTAGTTATTAGGGAATGTGCCAATAAAATTGCATGATTACAGAAAGATCATTCCATCATTCCAGTTTAGTGGATTGATATGTTAATGGACTAATGTGCCAAGGGAGTGATTAGTTATTTCACATTACACTACTATATCTTCATATTATAATAGTCCCCATTACATGAAAAGGTGGTAGGCCGAATGGTAGGATCAGAGAGACAGGCAACAAGTGTTATGGAAGGAAAATAAAGATAGAGGTGAGAGATTCATAATGTGGGCCAGGATTGGGGCTTTAGTATGAAGGTTAAAGCAATGCTAATGGGCATGGAGTTTGCCCTACCAGATTAGATCAATGGTCTTTTTATTTTAGGGTTTTACACCGATGCCCATCACCCTAGTATCTGAGCAATAGCAAAGTCCCTAGTGGTCTTAACAGAGTCTCTATCATTTCTCCCATTTGGGAGTGAAAACTCTGTTTGGGCTAAGGCAGTAGCTCTTTTCAGACCACTGTCCCTTTCAGGAGTCTGATTTGTTTTACTTACCCCCAAGTTTCACCTTACTTAAAACTACTTGCTTACAAAATCAGACATCAAAATACAAAAGTGTCACAGCACACTAGTACTGGAACATGGCTTACTTTCTCATTTTTACCATATAATTATAAAATAAATCTATCAGAAAATAACCATCGTACTTACATTTCAGTGCATAGCATGCAGAGCAGTATAAACAAGTCGTCTGTCTGAAATTTTAGTTTGTACTGACTTTGCTCGTGCTTTTTATGTAGCCTGTTGTAAAACTAAGCAAATATCTAGATGAGTTGATGTACCCTGTAGAAGACCTCTGAATACTCCTTTGCGAACCACTGGGATAGAGGTTTTGGTTTTGATTTGTTTAGATTTTATTAATTTTCTTTTTTTCTGTCTCTTCTTGACTCTAGCAGTGATCTGTTTTGTACTGTGCATCTTTTGGAAGCACAGTTTATTCTGCCTTGTAGTACATGGTGCTGGGAAGTAGGAAATGCTTTCCCGACTCAGTGGTGTTCATCTTGTGACCTGAAGCGTGCAATTTTTATTACCTTGTTATTAACATGTGTAACTACAAGTGTTATTTATAGGTCCATCAAACTATTATGCAACATCCCAGGTAAATCACAATAGTTGTATCTTGAAAGTCAAACGTGAACATATAATAAATGTGTGGGGGGGTTTTCCTGGAAAATTATTATTGTCATAAATTTCAAGGTTTTAAATTTACAGCAGAACTTCATTTTGATATTTTTATTGTATCCACTAAAAGTTGGTTTGCAGCTGCTGGCACTGGAGGGATATAAATTAGCTGTATTTCCACAATGTGGTGGCTACACCCAGAATTGTTTCAATGTTGTGAAAGCCGTAATTAAGCTTGATGCTTTGGGTACTGAACCTGCAAATACTTATAGATGTGCTTAATGTGAATAGTTCTATTGATTCAAATACTGACCAGAAATTGACTACGATGGAACATGTCAGCACATATCTAATTATCTGCAGAACCAGATCCTAATGACTCTAGAGGTTCTCACACAGATTTAATACATAGGAGCCAGCTTATCAAAAGATCTCAGCTCCCATTTAGCCACTTAAGTGTGAAATGGTCAGATTCTCAAAAGTGGTCAGGACCCACCATTTTCTGTTGTTCTCAGTGACATCAGTTCCTCAGTTCATTCCTACTCAGAAAAGCCCTAAGAGTGAGGAAAGCATTGTTCTCCAGGACAGTTCTTAAACATGTGCCTAAATCCCCTGAAATTAATAAGACTTGAACACATGCTCTCCTGTCCTCAATAAGGATGGATTTAAGCACATGCTTTTACTTTCCTGAATTGCAACATAAACGTGTGTTTAAAAACTTTGCTAAATTGGGACCAATCTGAGCTACCTAGGACAAAGCACTCATGAAAATCTGGCCATTAAAAGTTGTCCCTACAAAATACATACTATGGCCTGTGACTACAAATGAACTCCACCTTAAAAATAATACTCACATGCTATAACAGATAGTAATAGCCCCATGTGCAAACACCCTGTATTCCTCAACCTACCTCCAAACAATAGCTGGGGAGAACACACTTTGAAGTATGTTCTAAAGGTCGACAAAACAACATGGCTCTCTTGAACAGGACTTCACTCTAAACCTCTCTTTCTATGTGCTCATAACTTTCTTCAACATTCACCTTTGGGGCTGTCACTGTTCATACCTAGTTTCAACCTTTAAGTGAATTTGTCTGGAAAGTTTGAGGAAAATCCTTCCGGTTCCTTTTGAATTACAGAAAGATGAAAATGATGTGCTTTTAGGACTCTTTTTTGGATCATCACTGACTCCAAAATGGCTTGGGGGCAGGGCCTTCCAATTTGGGAACTCAGATTCTCCTGCCATACGAAAAATAGAAGGAAAGGAGCCACTAACACAGGAAAATTCTACAAGGGAACATCTCTTCTCGTGAGAGAGCCTTGCAAGATACAGCACTGAGAGGCAGTGACCATATCACTTGCTGGGAAAAGTCCCACCTTCAGTGCAGAATCCAGAGCTTTCTTGCTAGTATTGATGCTGTTGCTAACCCTGGGGCTGAACTAATATGTATTAACAAATAAAACAATAGTTAATAATAAAACCAAAAGACAAAAATGGGTGGGAAGTTTACATTTAATTTCTTTCAGAGGTTCATAGCAATTTTTTCTGGCTAAATAGTTCATATTAAAATATCAAGGAAAGGGGAAAAAGAAAAAAACCCAAACAAATAACCCATTAGCATTTCATGAAGAAACAAATACAGCTATCACACTGCTAATTATCCATACAATCACTGCAATTCTCAGTGGGCTGATTTGGTTTGAGTGGAGTAGAAATAGATGAGTTCTCAAATTGCATTTGATTTACTTCACATCTCATAAATGTCACCAGTCAATCAGAATGATAAAATGTGTATATCTCTGTGTGTAGAATTAAAAAAAAAAATAGAAGACTATTAACAGGATGTTAGGGTTGCAAAGTCAAGCATTCAAAAGGTGGGAAATGCCAAAGTGAAGTTTGGCTGTGTAACTTTAATTCAGCACCCTTATTCATATGCATGAAGACCCAATCTTTAATTATTTGGTCAGATTATTATTTGATCAGATGCCATTTTTTTTCTACAGGACCCCAGGTTCATTCAGGGCACAGGATGAACTGTTCTCTAGGAAGGTATTATGGTTTTGTGGTACAGGAGACTGTTGTAGATAGGGACCCTGCATCATTTATTCCAGAAGCTGGAAAGTATGTGGTGAATGAGGCAATGGATTGCAGGATGACCGTCTCTTGCTTAAGGAACTTAAATATCACGGTGGAGAACCAGATTCTGTTCCTGCCTTTGGCAGAGCTTTTACATAATTCTGGAAAAGAATCAAAACATTCAGTTGGCCACTATTTGTGCGTTCTCCATTTTCTGGATGCCCAGTTTAAAACCCAGGGTCTAGACTTGCAGATGTGCTGAGCACTCACAACAGCAGCTGAAGTTGACTGGTGCTGTGCTTTCAACTTGGAGTGGGCTATTAAAAATGTTAAGTATATAAATGTTGAAAAATGAAGGCCCTGGTGTTTCGATTTAGGCACCCAAAATTCATGTAAAGTTTTGACAATTTTGCCTTTAATCCCTGGGCCCCAGTTTCCTCGCCTGTAAAATAGGGGAAATATTGCCAATTTGCCAGGGTGTAGTGAAGCCAAATTAACATTTGTGAAGCACTCAAATAGTGTGGTGAAAGGACCATAGAACCGGTCAACAGGAAATTAATAATTTTGTATTCCATTCAGGATTATGGTAGGCATAGGGACTGGGGCCACATATTGAATGAGGCGGATAAAAGGAAATAGTGAATAGCTACTCATTCACTGAATGTGGTAGAGGCCCTGTGGAAACCATGATGTGAAGTGTGATGTTTACTTGGTCACCCGTCAACCCCTAACATGTGTCTCGTGAGATACTGTGTTAAAGGAATTGGGAGGCCTGAAGCCAAGGCGCCACATACTCCTTGCCTTTCTCTGACCCCCAGAGATTGGGACTGAGATCCCCACCAGATCCAGACCCAAGGTAGGCCCTGAGATAAGGGGTAGGTCTCTGAGGAGATGAGAGGTCCATAGTGTGAGAGGCTCTGAACAGGCTGTATATTCTCTGACAACTAGTTAAGGTGAACATCCACAATGGCCCTTCCTGTTTGTGAGGGGATTGTTGTGTCGGGTGTATGACCAATACAATTCAACTTTCCCATTCAGGCTGACTAATATCTTGGTCTCTGATGGAAGAGATGAAAGTGAATGATGGATTATAAATTCATCCTTAGGATCCAGAGAATCGCCATTCAAGTTTTCCATATTATTAACCTCTCTGTGCCAGCTTTGCCTTGGAATTGGACACTGCCAGTGTTGCAGTTTTCACTCACACAACACTGCTTTTTAATAAGATGCATATAAAGTTTAAAAAAAAAAAAGAAATCCAGGATAGGTCACCATCTCCCCAGGAAAAAAAATCCTATGTCTCTATTTGTTTGGAAAAGATATAGTTGCATCCACGTTCAAGTGACCACACAGCCAGTGACTATTGTCGCATAGACCTTGATGCTGAATTGCCAATACGCCAACTTACCCATGTTTAAATTACTGCTTAACTGAACTTTACAAAGAAAATAATCGTTGACAGAATTTGTTCTGAAAATTCCACTCACATGGAGCAAGTTAAATTCTACTTTCAACCTTCCCTGCCTTGGATTTTGTGTCGTCATTTGCACCTGTGCTAAGCAGGTTCAGAACATTTCCATTTTGATCTATTTGTGTTTTACATATACTTTGCGCAAACAGGAATGACTGCACAATGGGCTTTAAACAGGGTTTAAAGAAGTAGGGAATCCATGGAAAGCAGAAGAGATGATTGTTCTAAATTCCAAAATGCAAAAGTTGGTTAATATTGTATTCTATTAAATATCTTTAGTAAAAAAGCTTTGAGTTCTTAAAAAAAAAAAGTGACAAAATACCTGAAAGCCAGGAAATACTACTTTAAGTAGTTCCATGTAAATGTAGTGAATTATTTAAGGACTATTGTACTTACGTTCTTGAAACTGATGACTGAAGATATCCGTTAGTATGAGGCTTTCTCTGGCCATGTGAAAAAATACTGTGAGGAACACACAAGTCAGGAAGTTTTCATTGACGTTTGTTGCAGGACTCCCAGGGCTTGATTTTCAAAATGGTGTGCATGCAGCTTCCTGCCTGCAAAAGTAGTTGCTTGCCTAAATTTTATGCACAGTGATATGCACACTGGATATATGTGCATGAAAATGAACAGTTATGCATCTAATTAGTAATCTTTATGCACAGATATCCAATTTGCATATGCAGTTGAATAATCACAGCAACTATGAGTGCAAATTAGACACTTCTGCAAATCAGGCCCTTGTGGGCTTTATTGGGAGAATGAGCAGGCCTTTACTGAAATGGATGTAGGATGAATATTAATGTTGGGCAGAACGTAATGTAGAAGACCACAACTTGGTTTTATTCATCCTTTAAATTAGTTAAATCTTTCCTCATATATCATGGAAAATAGTTTGCCAGCATTGCCTATAAGCAGAATTCCGAAAAGTGGTGAACAAAAGAAAATAAATGGATCATGTATAGTGCATATGAATATTTTTCCACATCTTTTGAAGCTTGATTCCATTGCCTTGGAATAGATCTGGGTGGTAAGAAACGCCAGTTTATGTTTTTGCCCCAATGATGAACAGTAGAACAACTTCGGGAGGAGACAGTGAGAGAGGCTGACATCAGAATATCTCCTAGCCGAGTGGTTCAGACACATGCCTGCAAGGTAGGAGACCAAGATCCAATCATTGCTGATCAAATCCAGGTAGTTATCTTAGGTGCCTGAACAGAAACACAAGAGGCCCGAGAAAGAAGCAAGAGGAATTGGAAGTCCTGGCACAGTCAAGGAACTATGATGTGATTGGAATAACTGAGACTGGGTGGGGCAACTCACATGAGAGGAGCACTGCCATGGATGGGTATAAACTGTTCAGGAAGGACAGGCAGAGGAGAAAAGGTGGAGGAGTTGCACTGTATGTAAGAGAGCAATATGATTGCTTAGAGCTCCAGTATGAAACTGGAGAAAAGCCTGTTGAGAGTCTCTAGGTTAAGTCTGGGGGTGAAAGCGAAAAGGGTGATGTCATGGTGGGTATCTGTTACAGACCACCAGACCAGGAGGATGAGGTAGATGAGGCTTTCTTCAGACAACTAGTGAAATATCACAGGACCTGGTTTTCATGGGGGACTTCAATCATCCTGACATATCCTGGGAGAGCAATACAGCAGAGCACAGACGATCGAGGAAGTTTTTGGAGAATGTTGCAAGTCCGTGGGTCTGGATGCGATGCATCCGAAGGTGCTGAGGGAGTTGTCTGATGTGATTGCAGAGCCATTGGCCATTATCTTTGAAAACTCAAGGTAATGGGGGGAGATCCTGGATGACTGGAAAAAGGCAAATATAGTGTCCATCTTCAAAAAAAGGAAGGAGGAGGATCTGGGGAACTACAGACCAGTCAGCCTCTTCTTAGTCCTTGGAAAAATCATGGATAAGGTCCTCAAGGAATCCATTTTTAGGCAGTTGGAAGAGAGGAAGGTAATCAGGAATAGTCAGCATGGATTCACTAAGGCCAGGTCATGCCTGACCAACCTGATTGCCTTCTATGATGATATGACTGGCTCTGTGAATGTGGGGAAAGTAGTGGATGTGATATATCTTGACTTCCCCTCTATTTGGTACTAGTGAAAGCACATCTGTAGTGTTCTGTCCCATTTTTGCCCCCCCCATTACAGGAAAGATGTGGACAAATAGGAGAGAGTCCAGAAGAGGTCAACAAAAGTGATTAGGGGGCTAGAGCACATGACTTACGAGAAGAGGCTGAGGACAAGGCTTGTTTAGGAGCAGTGGTCTCAAGTTGCAGTGGGCAGAGTTCTAGGTTGGATATTAGGAAAAACTTTTTCACTAGGAAACACTGAATTCACTAGAATTCACTGGAAGCACTGGAATGGATTACCTAGTGAGGTGGTGGAATCTCCGTCCTTAGAGGTTTCTAAGATGTGGCTTGATGATGCCATGGCTGGGATGATTTAGTTGGAGTTGGTCCTGCTTTGAGCAGTGGGTTGAACTAGATGATCTTCTGAGGTCCCTTCCAACCGTAATCTTCTCTGATTCTATGTACCTCAGCAGGGGAGTGGGTGGAAGGGAATTGCATCTGGGTTTGTCCCACATTCCAGGTGAATGCCTTGTAAGGGAAGGACCACCATCTTCTCTTCCCCTGAATTTACCTTCCCCTTTCATTTTTTTGTTTGTAAAAAGAAGTTCCCAAAGCTAAATATTTTATTAGACCCAAAACAAAATCTTTGACTCTTTCGATTCACAAATGTTGGGCTTTGGTGTGCTCCAAATCAAATAATTGTTCTGATTTTTTGGAACTGCCAGTGAACCAAAAAAATCAAGTAACCACCCAGCTCTACTGTAACGTCCTTCGTAATGGAGAAGAGCTAGGCCTCAATTGCAGTGAAGTCAAAAGAGATTCTTTGTTGTGTATGCTGGTCACATAACTAGTGATACTCTTTCCCCTGAGCTTTCTAATGTGCTGCTGAGGAGTATAGCTTGCTCTGCACAGTGGTTCTATTTCAGCAAAGTAGTTAAACACATGCTTAACTTTAAACTGCTGAGTAATCCTACCCCATTCAACACAGTAATTAAGCATGTGCTTATGCCCTATTGACATCAATAGCATATAAACACATGCTGAAGTGCTTTGTTGAATTGGGCCAGTGTCACCATATGGTTCTACCTCAGATTAAGGAATCGTGAGCGGGATTGCTGAATACACTAAAATAGCACAGGAGAATGAGAGAGCCTGACTTCAGAATATCTCATAGCCCAGTGGTTCAGACACTTGCCTGCAAGGTAGAAGACCCAACATCCAATCCTTGTTGATCAACTCCAGCTAGTTATCTTAGGTACCCATACACAAATGCAGAAAGCTTCCAATTTGTGATTTTCTTTTTTTAAAATTTAGCATAGGGTTGGCTAGAAAAAGTTCAGCATAACAGTTTTCTTTGGGAGAATACAATTACATCAAAATGAAAATGCTTCACAAAATTTTGTTGATTTCACTGACATTTCATTTCAGAGAGAAAAAGGGGTGGGGTAATGTAATGTCTGGATAATGTCAAAACATCCATGTTAACATTTTTGGAACAAAACATTTTCGTTTTCCTTTTTGAAACAATGTTTTTAAAAAAATCTGTTTTGTGTTATATATTTTATCATATGAAATTTAAAAAGAGGAAATCGAAAAGAAAGTTGTCAGTTGAGCCAAAACAAAATTCTTTCAGAATTTTCTTTAATGGAGAACTTTTAAAGTTCTGGGTTTTTCTCCAAACTGGAAAAAAAACAAAATTTGAAATTTTCCATGAAATGAGATTTGTTCTCCTTTTATATTTGTCCCCAAAAGACGCAGAATGGATGAAGCAGGGCCGTTTCTCTGTCTCCCCTACCGACCAGCAGTTCCAGGCGAGGCTGCAAACTGCACTGCACCCTAGAAAAAGATAGAGCAGCAGTTTTGCAACCTCTGCCTCCCTAGGAACTCAAGAAAGTTGTGGCATAATGCCTTCTAGTGCTCTCTCTGGCAATTGATTTTTTTTATCCAAGGCTATTGCACAGAAAGAAGATTTCTTGGTCTTTTTCATGGCAATGACATAAACTCCTGCTAACTCTTCATGCTGCAGTTGATTGGGATTAAGATTTCATTCTTTGACAGTTGCATTCCAGTCTCTTCCCCTACCCCTTTATCTGCTGTGGTCCATCAGCGATCCATGGAGCAGGAGAAGGGAGGAGTTAGGAACACGTACAGACCAACCCCTCCATTAATTCCACACTGCACATGAGGGGATAAATTTCTTCCTGATCTTTATGGGAAGAAGCCTGCCCCCTGAAGTAGTCAATTCCCTTATCTTCTCAAGTATACAGTATCTGCACATTTCAATAATGGCCATACAATTATTTAGTCCGTTTTAAATCCTCATCCAATACTTGATTCTTTGAACTGCCTCAGTGGTGGATTTCATAGTGAAATGTATTCATTTCACTGAATACATGCTATTACTAAAAATATTTCCTATAATTTATTTTAATTTTCCTATGAGTTTAATTGACTTACACCTTTGTTCTCATTCTGTTGGACAACGTAAAATGGAAGGGATGATCAGTTTTCACTCTACTCTTTGTGATCTCTAAATATTTTGTAGAAGTTCTCTTTCGCTCTTCTTTCTTTCATGTTTGACCATCTTAGTAAAGCTTGCGTTATCTTCACTGGCCTTCTCTGGTTCTTTTTAATCGCAGATAGATCTTTCGTAAAATGAGGTGACCAGGAATGGACAGTACACAAAATGATTACATATTTTACTATATGTATTATTTTGTAATTCCTCAGTTTCTTTTTGCTTTTTTTTAACTGCTACTTCACTTAAAAATAAAATGCTAAATATGCTGCTGTCATGGAAACACACTAAATTTAGTCCAAGTAAGATACCACTTTTTTGAGGGTTTTGAAATATGTGCATTTTATTGCTAGAGAGCTGTTTTTCCTCCCTTCATGGAATATGCTTTTACTCTACTAATAATTCATGGATTGTATAATATGTCTCCCTAGTACAGGATTTTGAACTCACAATAAAACAAAAGTTCAAAATTCCAGGCACAGCTTTCATTGTCATCGATGAAATGTCTTCAAGTCGATGAAAAGAGTCACATTCACAGGAAGTTCGACTGGACACTAAGTAAGAATTACAGCATCTAGCCTTAAAAGCATAATGAAGAATTCACCTAACATTTTGATTGCAGTGTCAACCATTCAGACTTTGGTTGGTTCTTCATAGCCTAAGGATTGAGTAATAGCTTCAGGAAACTCTAGCTGCATCAATGCCCAATAATCTTCTGGCGCAGATGATATAACCTGAGAAAGTGCCACAGATAAAACCTCATTGGCCATAATCCAAAAAGAACAATGAAGAGTTGAGAACCAAATTCTACCCTCAGATATAAAATCATTGTACTGGTGAAGGAAGGATAGTCTAGTGCATAGGGGTTTGCAGGCCTGAGATGTTGGATACCTTGGTTCATATACCTATGCTGCTTCAAACTTCCTGTGTGATTTCAGGCACGTCACTTCATCTCTCTGTGCCTCGGGTACTTCCTATCTGTAAAATGGGTGTACAGTACCCCCAAACCTCACAGAGGTGGTGTGAGTATAAACACACTGAAGATTGTAAGGTGCTTTGATTCAAAGGATACTGGGGGCCAGATAGTTAGTGATGGGTGCATTAGAAATGTATTGATAGATACAATCGCATTGACATCACAAGGATATGAGTGGATGTAAATGTGACCCTGAGATTCCTCTTGATCTTTTAGTGACTTTCTTTCCTGTAAACTTAAGGAAAGGCCTTTTAAATGGAGAGAAGGCTAGAGGATGTTGTGAATTCCAGGATGTAAATTAAAACAGGAAGCAAGTGATTAAGCAATCTCTGATACCCACGAATCTGGATAAGCGTGAAAAGAAATAGCGACATAAAGCAATTCCACACAGTAGCAAGCTTCCAAAATTAGGCCCAGATCAGGAGATTGTCCCTGTTCAGGACAGTACTTAAGCATGTGTTGGAGTGATTTCCTGGATGAGGGCCTCAGTATTTGATTCTGCATGTGCTTGGTATGCTGACCCAATCTGACATCACAGGGAACTGTCTAATTGCTTACCAGTTCAAGCCATATATAATTAATCAGTACCCCTGTTCACTGTTGGGCACATTGATAGGCTTCTTTTATTTATCACTGCATTTCAATGCAATATTACCACAGGGGGAGTTCTCATGGACATTAGGGTCAGAAAGGCCTATCGTGATCATCTGTTCTAACCTCCTGCATATTGCAGGCCCCAAACCTTCACTCCTCCACAGCTACAGTAAGTCCATAACCTCTGGCTGAGTTACTGAAGTCTTCAAATTTTGATTTTTAAAGACTTCAGGTTACAAAAAAGCCACCATTTTAAGCAGCCTGTCCCTCAGGGCCACAGTCCAGAGATTAGGATGTCACAGTTGCTTCCATGACGATGAACCCTGATAGAATTTGCTGGCTTTCTCTGAGATGTGCGTAGGCACATTGGGCGTTAAAGGGTCATTTCCTGAAGGTTTCTGTGTTTACTTGGCGTTTAATGTTCAGATGAGCCCCAAAATTCCAATCAACTCTAAGTTTTTTTTGTTTTGTCTGGTTTTGGATGAAACCATGTGAACCTGCCACCTTTACACTGTTCAACGTGAAACCAGGGGTAGAGAGACTGGTGTTCTTATTAATACTGTTTGTATTATGATAGCATCTCGATGGGAACCTCATTGCAACAGCCACTGTACAAATACAGAGTAAGAGAGAGATCCTCCCTGCCCTGAAGAACTTAAAATCTAAACTAGAGATGTAAAAATTCATTTAAAAAAATCCAGTTAAACGTTCTGAAAATAGAATCTTTAAACGGGTGTGTGTGGGGGGAAGCTTTGCTGGGCTGTGCTTCTCACTGCCAAGTCAGAGCTGCCCAGCTGCGGCTCCTCTGCTACAGAGACGTAGCTAGGCAGCTCTTGCTGGGGAGGAGCTGAGCTGAGCCCAGCTGTGGCTCCACCCCCATCCTGCACTTATGGGGGGGACCGCGCTGGGCTTCATGAGGAGTCGAGCCCAGCAGCGTGTACCCTCCTGCCCACCTTCCACGAGCCAGAGCTGCCCAGCTGTTCTGGTTTGGGGGGAGCCCAGTGGCTTCTCCCCCAGTTTAAATGTAATCAGCTGTTTCAAACGTTTATCATTTAAACGGTTAGGCTTTTACATCCCTAATCTAAACAGACCAGAGCTTTGCACATTTCGTAACTGTTGTTGGCTGAGTGAATTGCACCCAACAGGAGCTATTTGCATCCTCCATCTCCTACACCCTGTGCTCCCCGCCCTCCCATTTCAGGAACTTCCAGGAACTTCTCCCATCCTCTTCTTCCTGCTAGGAGCACCGTGTCCTCCATCCCCCACTCTTTCCATACCAGGGTCCTCCATTTTCTGCCACCCCATGACGGGTCTCTGTTCCCTCATATTCTGCCTCCCCATCTCCATTCATCCCTGCCCTGCTCCCGGGTTTTTCCTCCCCCTCTCCACTACTCATTCCACTTTCCCTTTTCCACACCACACACCCACTTCCTCCCCCATCCCCACAGGTCCCAGCTTCCATCATCACCAACACTCCCAACCCCCCATTTCCCTGCTGTTTCCAGCTTTGCCCCATCTATTCATATCTCCCCTCCCCACATTGATGTCTCTGCTACTTCTCCCCCACTCTTGCCAGCTCCTCCACATGCCTTCTCTGTAATTCTTATTTCCATTACTCCAGGCCATAGAAAAGATGCCAATCTATGTCGGCAGCAGTAGGGTGCAGCTGAGAGATTCTTCCATCTGCAACATCAGGCAGCCTGAGGCTCCTGATTTTCCTGTGAATTAGGCTTTTCTGGCATTCCAATTTGCACCAGAATCAATGGTTTGTACCCACTAATGGCTAGGGAATTTCCTTAAATTTTGGACAGGGAGAGATTAAGTAATTTACCCAATGTCACATAGAGATTATGGGGTAGAGTAGAGAATTGAACTTAATCTCCCACATTCCAGTCTAATGCCTTAACAACATGACCAACTTCCCTTTCCTGAGCTTTACCTGAAACTCAGACAAGTTCGGGTGAATTTGAGGTGATACCTTAATTGTGATTTTTCCATGTTTTTTTTTATCTTGCAAATATTATAATTTCACATAGATCTAATTCATAAATACATTTTATGGTAAAACCAACTGTGTAGGAGAGTAATTATGGAAGTGTTATATCACCGAACCATTTATCGGGGTTTTGATAAAAGATGTACAGTTGCTATCATGTAACATTTGTTTTTTCAAAAATATGATTCAAAGGGACAATTGATCACAGACAACTTAACAGTGTCCAGCTGTTTTCTACTTGGAACTCAAAAGCCATTTTCTCATCTTCTAGATACAGTATATTTCATATTCAACTATTATTTAATAAATCAGTTGCTGTTGCTCAGGTGAAAAGAGAGATTTTTCTTTCCATTACTTACAACAAGCTGTCCATTGTAATTTCATAAGACCATCAACCAGAGGTTTCTGGAAAAAAAAATTGTTTTGAAAAATTTAGATTTTTCAGTGAAAACTTGAAAACAAAAATCTTCAGACCAAAACTGAAATATTTTTATTTGGAAAGGCTACTGGGGTATTTCAGGAGAATAGTAGCTTAACTGCCCCATGTTCTCTTTCCATGGTCAAATAACATTTTACATGATGGACCACAGTCTCCCTTCTGGGGGGGGGGAGGTGGTACATCATGGGAGTCGTAGTCTGCCAGGGATCCTGACCCATAGGGGAAAATGGGGACATTAGGCAACTGGACTATAGCTCTCATGAGGCATGGAAGCAGCACGTTCAAATTGCAATATTTTGTTTTTGGGGCATTTAATTTAATGAAAAATCAAAATATTCTATGCAAAGCAGATACTTTTCACAAAAATTCATTGAGTCAAAAACCCCATTTTCCAGTGGAAAAACTGTTTAATGGAAAATTTTCAACAAGCCCATCCACTCACCTCCATAATGGAAATTATTTGACTTAATTATTTCTTACATTATTTTTTAACTTTGATCATCAGTGAGGTAGAGTTTTTAAAGGTCTTGTTCATATGGAGAACCACACCACGTTTACAACTTTTCTTTCTTTTTGAGGATAATATCCTGAATAAATTTTACCATCCTGGGAGAAAATGGAGTCAGTCTCAAATAACCGTTAGGCACTGATTGTTCTAATTCAAAAAGCCTTCACTTTTCTTTGTGTCTAATCTACTACACAACAAGTAGATGCAAGAATAAGACATAATGGGCAAAATCCTGGCAAAATTATTCAGTGTCTATCCAGTCCCTACATAAACTCTCATGAAAGTTAATAAGATATTTCCCTGCGTAAGAACTAAGTAAAAACTCCAGGATTTTCCTCACTAACAATAATATGTCCTCATCTAGTGCAAAAATCTGAGAGAATTTAGTAAATTTTATTTAAGATTCACCCTACTTATATAATGTGGGTAAATACCTATCTTTTAATTTTATCAGCATTAATATATATGAACTCTCCTTACAAGTATTAACAAATCTTATTCTTGTCTGGTATTTATCTTTTAAAAGATCTATTTGTGTTTTGTTAGCTTCTTCTCATCTATGTAATTATTTTATTCAAATTCCCAAAATGGTAAATTATAAAGTCATCTTGATGTCCATATATTTTCTCTAAGTCCCTAAGTATAGATGGTAAAACTGGGCATGAAAACACTGATTTCATTTGGGGGAAAATGAATCACAGCTCAGCTCTTTGAGGAGCTGCAGGTAAAGGCAATTTATGAGATCCAGATCCTTTATTAGGCGCTTTCTTAGGCAGGTACCTAAGTTGGAAAAATATGGTCCAAGCTACTTACTCAATATGAAGTGTTAGCAATGGAACATGAGATTCCTTGGTCCCAGTCCAATTACTAATATATTCGACCAGCATGATATGTCATGACCATTTGTAGCTGCATGAGACCATATCAAGCCTGCATTCAGTGTGTCAGACTTGAGACATTCACTTTATTTCTTCTTCCTCAAGGTTTTCTGTTGGGTAAGGAATTAAACAATACGCCTCTACATTAAGATTGGTTTTCTCACAGATTAAAACTTGCTGTGAGTGAAAAATGTATTGAGAGTCAATAGCACTGCTTGCCCGGTTACTCCTAAATTCAATAAGTCCTGCTTTGTCAATATCTTCCTCTCCTACTTCTTACTCTGGATAATTACATGTGCTCCCGTAGGAATTCCCCCAGATGACATTTCTCTTCTCTTGTATTTTTGTTTGGTGTTCAGAATATCTGAGTTGCAGTTTTATGCATTATAGAGCTGGCTTTGAAAGCACATCTTAAACGATGAGGTAATATTGAGCAGCAGACATAAAAAGAGGTGTAGTAGCAGCCAGCTCTGTAACCTTGCTATTTTTATTTGGATACTCAGAGGAGTTCTCTCACTCAATACATTCGTGCTTGGAAGTCTTCATTTAGGGGCTACCTGAAGATGGATGTGTGCTTGTAGCTCTAATTAGAGTAACGACTTATGACAGATATGTATGGCATAAAAATCAGGATGATACATCTTGAGTATGAAGCTGTTATTCCCAGTGAACATCATAAACTGGGTTTGTTTTTTAAGGCTTTGTTTGGCATGACTCATAATAAATAACAATTTTTTTAATTGTAACTAGCTATACTGTTGTTCACAATGTAGTCTATGATCTGCAATGAATAAATTCCAGAGTTGATTGGTTTAGGACAGCTGCTATTGGTTCAGCCAAGGGAAGAGCTATCTTTTTATCTCATGGTGTGGTTATTGTTTACCGCATGGGTCAAAGGATCTCAGTAATCTTGCTTGTAATCATGTGCAGGATATGCATATAATAAATCCAGCTCCCTAACTGGTTAAGAGCTGCAGTGTCTGGAAATCAGCTAGCAGACAGAATGAATACCATTAGAATTTTTCTTTCTTGTTTATCCCAAATTTGAAAGAGCACCTCCAGAGCAGTTAATAATAGCATTCCAAGGATATGCCATGCCCAAACTGTCTCTGAGGAAACCACTACAACTAGAATTTCTAGGATGTGCAGAGTAAAACAGATATATTGGGGAAAGCCAGCTTTTTTCCCAACTTACCTGATATAAATTTTGGAGGTCTTCACATTTTCCTAACATGTTGATATCAGGAAGGCGAACGAAGCTGCAGAGATCAGTAGAAAAAGCCTGAATAATTCAGAAACAGTCCAGGTGACGCAGCTTTCTATATGATGCACAAGCCTCATAAAAAGGTGGTGGTGTTTGGGCAAATAGATTCTGTGGAGGTTGGATATTTGTTTGGACAACTTACATCCATCTCCAACTTAAAGGGGAGGAAAATGCTTAGAATTAGAGAGAGCCTCATCTTTGGTTGTGATTGTAGTCTTTTAGAAGTGTCGAACTGGCAGTGGAAATCAATTCCTGGACAGGCTTAAAGGTCAGTAAAGGTTGTATTTGGAGAACATTTTCATATTGTGCAGTACTGTATATGTGAAATGAAAGTGAAGTGTTCTGTCAGCACTGCACTCCAGGGGTTCCATTTCTGAGCTAAGATAATTTACCTGGAAAATGGTGCCTCATGTTTACAATACCTGTCTTTCTAACTGAATCTACTGCATTTCTATAGCATCCATCACAATAGAAACTACACTGTTATAATTTTTGGGTGGTGATTATCAAACAGAAGCTTTGGTATGTAGCATGCTGATTTTACATTAAGCGTTTGTTGACAGTGTATAAATGGCTTTTGGAGAAATGAAGCGTAGTCCATTCAGGATACATGTAGTATTGCATGAAGCTGAAGCTTTTTAGATAGCACCTAAAGAATAGGACGTCAGAGTAACATAAACAATGAAAGTCTAAATTCATCCCATACATGTGTTTGTAGATCAAGAAGTCTGGAACTGTGCACACACACACACTCGAAAAATATGACACCAAATTGGGGGTGGGAGGAGAAACACCTTTGTGCACTGTTTTTTTCTCTTCTTTGGTTAGTGAGGCTCTTTTAGCCTGAACCTGTCAAAAATAGCAACTAATTTTCTCTCAAAACAAGGCATTTATTTTATGAAAAATATAGTAAACCAGAGAATATAACTAATAAACAGTTTATGCCACTCTAGGGTGCGTGTGTGTGTGTGTGCATAAAAATAAATCTTTGATTAAAAACAAATAACTAAATAGATATTTCATGGGAAGAGGAGGGAAAATGGTTTGCAAATATCACTTAGATGTTCAAACACACAAAAAATAATTTGTGAGGTTTGCAAAAAATTATATGCCATCAGACTTACCCATTTTCAGTAGCTGATATGGTTCTTTTTGACCTTGCTGGAAATTTAAGGTGAGATCCTAATAGTATAAATCATAAATCTAACTCTAAATGACTTACACATTTAATTCAAAACCAGTCAGTGTCATTTTGACAAACAAGTGTTCCTAACAATGCAGGTATATAATTATGTAGATATGGCTGCAATATAGAACTTAATTTGAGAATGGTTACGTGCAGTGTTTCTGTACAATATATCTTGCCTTTATGCACAAATGTTACCTTTTGTGTCAATAGCCATATTCATTCATCTCCAGTTTTCATCCAGCGTGAACACAAGAGGCACCATAAAAATACAGTAATGGCAAGGTTACCGATGAGATATAGTTTGTCACTGCCAGTGGGAGGTAATAGATAGTGCTAAGATGTAATATACATAAGTATGTTGGGTATCAAGGATGACCCTCTGGAGAACAAATTCTAGTCTCTGTAAACTTGCAATATATATATATCATCCTCACTAGGAACCTTTGAATGAAGAGTTTTAGAAAATAAAATGAGAGGGTGAAAGAAGAAAGATCACATGCTCCAATCTAGTGTCAGATTCTGATATTCTTAATCCTGCAGTATCTTTGCAACAGATCCCTCCCCCCCCCCCCCGGCTTGTACTGAGAATCTCCTCATGGGTTGGGATAGCCCAGAAGATTTGTCAGCTTGCTTGTGCCTTAGCAATGTGACTATAGAACATGCTTCTTGGGAGCTGGGTTGCGCTGAAGGCACTTGAGTTGATGGATGGCTATGGGACTCCAGCAGAATCCACATAGGTCTATGTAGATTACTGAGATTTACAGGTTCTAGGGATGGTGACCCCTCTGCTTGTTCCACAGCAGAGGGACGGAAAATGGTGCCCCAATCTTCTTCAACAGATGAAATGACTTGTGGAAATCTCAGCAAGTTTCCACAGCTTCCCACCCCAGAACTTAATGTTTGTGGGTTTCCCTCCTCTTTTGTGTGTGTGTGTGAGACATCACCACAGCTCACTGCATAAATAATAGTGTGTTTCAGCATTTTACCATCAAAAACTTTTTTTGTTTTGGGTGTGCATCCTCTGGGGACAGCAGGTGGGGGGAGAAGAGAGTTGAATAATTTAGTAAGACAATAGTGCTTGGTTAGATTTTAATCATTATAAGGACAGATCAATAAATCACTGTGCATTTACCCAGGAATGTGTTCTTTCCCTTAGGGAAACTGTCCTTCACTCAAAAACTATTATGTTATATGTTTTATGAGTCAAAATGGAGACATAATAAGAAATTACTTTTTATTGCCATCTTCCTATGAAATAATGCTGAAACAGATCAATAGAACAATGAATAAAAAGTGAAGATCTATAAAGATGATTGATGCCAGCTCACTCCTGTGTTTACCTGTCTACAACTAGGTCTGGGAGAACCATTTCAGTACAAAGAAGAACATTGCGACCTTTTCTCCCAACCCCGCCTCCAGCTCCCTTTGCCTATTTCTAAACCAAAACCAGACAGCTCTCCATTTCTGGGCTCTGCTGTTTGTCAGAAGGATGGTTTTTCTGGTTAAGGCACTTGCGGCATCTGGTTTCCGTTCCTGGCTTTGCTACAGACTTTCTGTGGGACCATAAGGAATCAGTTACAGATTGTTCTTCTGTTTGTAATCTATCTCATTGGAGTCAGTGGGGCTACTTGTGTTACTGTTCTCTGACAGGAGAACAGTAACAGGAGAACTATGCCTCAGTTTTCCATCCAACTGTGGGGATAACACCACTTTCTCCTACCTGTTATCTGTCTGATCTACTTAAATCATAAACTCTTGAGGGTGGGGATTCATAATTTGTTTCCATTCAGTGCCCCAATGGGGCACGAAGCTCAGTTTGGACTGCTAGACACTACCATAATACGTACTAGTCATCATGGCCCTTCGGTATCTGAGTGCCTCCTTGGTTAATGATATTAGCATAGCGAGTTCCTGGTAGAGTTCGGTCTGCAACTCTTTGACCTTCTTTAAGGTGATTGAATATTTAGATTTTGTTTCCACTTCTGGTCCTCCAAATCCAAGGAAGATGTCTGTTTCCAAGAAGGAGCCCAACATCCAATTTAAAAAAAAGAATCGTTGAATAATAAGATGCATAGACCAGTGTTGCAGAATCAAGAGGTTTCGATATACCACCAAACGTTGGGATCCTGCCTGAATCCCAATTACTGAGTGGTGTTCCTTCTAATTTTCTAATGTCTCTCTGTGGGTAGACCCCTATCACCTTGGGTGATAAGGTTTTCATCATATTATTAAATGGCATGTTAAGCTCCATTAAGAGGCAGCCAAACCTTGGAACTGCCTTAAGTCGGATATGCTTGCTGATTCATTACTGTCATAGTTCTTCTATAATTACCCATATGTGCAGAAATGTTAAGAATGTGCTTGTCATTCCCATGCTAATTATAAGCTGTTGCAAAGCTCATTTTTCATTACTGGGATCATGCCATGTTTATTGGGTTTGATGAGTTGTTTGTTCTGGATTGATGCACTGCAGTTTTCCTGAAAGTTTCATATTTGAATTGCAAATGGATTTGAGGGATGTAATATTTTTAACTTAGCATGCATTCCAGGTAGCGTGACAAGCATAATTTTGACTGAAATAAACTGATCTCTGTAGATACAAGCTTAACCCATTCAGTGTAAATATTGATTATTTATTCCATCTGAATATAAGAAATGGAATTTTTCAGACTTTTACACATTACCCATATGGTTAAATCACAAGAAATCTGGAAATCCCCAGTGCCATCATAATCCAACTCTTTCTATAGAAGATTAACTTTTTCTTTTCTAACTTTTTATGTTTCTGGAAGAGATTTTTGTACATATAATGGGAACTGGGTGTCCAAATCCCTTGAAATTAATTAAATTGGAAATCCAAATCCCATAGGTTGCTTTGAAAAAATCTCACCTGTAATATTTAATGGTGCATTTCAAGCAACTATAGGCCATGCATTGACACATTCTGAAGTGAGTGCACATCATTGGTCACTAAGTGACTCTACATGATGATAGTGCTAAAACCTAAACCAAAATGCCTATTCTAAATAGGTTACCCTTTTCACTCAAATTACCAGAGAGGGAGGGTGGTTTTCTGGTTAAGATATTTGACTGAGACTTCAGAGATCAGATTCAAATCTTGGTTCTGGCGCAAATTTCCAGGGCTTGTACAGTAGAACCTCAGAGTTATAAACTGACCAGTCAACCACAAAGTATGCAATCAGACACTTGCAGAGAGAGGGGAAAAAACAAATACAGTACAGTACTATGTTAAATGTAAACTACTAAAAAAATAAAGGGAAAGAAGCATTTTTCTTCTACATAGTAATGTTTCAAAGCTGTATTAAGTCAATGTTGCATTGTAAACTTTTGAAAGAATCACCAGGATGTTTTGTTCAGAGTTATGAACATTTCACAGTTATGAATAACCTCCATTCCCAAGGTGTTCATAACTCTTAAGGTTCTACTGTATTTGCTAGGTAAAAAGCATGTTCTAAACTCAAGTTAACTAGCATCAGGTAAATTTGTAGTGAAGACAAGGCAGTTTGTAATTTTCACACAAACTAGCAGATGAGTCAAACCCTAGGCTCCACAGCCTTTAACTTGATCTGCAAACTTGTGTTAAACTACAACCTGCCTTGTCTTCACTAGGGTTTTACCTCATGCAAGCTTACTCTATTTAAGGACACATCTTTTTTTCTAGTGAAGATACATATTTTGTGTGACCTTAGCCAAGTCACTTAATCTCTCTGTACCTCAAATCATCATTTGGAAAATGGGGATAAATAATGTTTCATTTCTTGCACCTTGTTGTGACTATTTAGATTGTAACTCCTGTTGGGGGGTAAGGACTGTCTAAAACTACAGATAATTCTTTCAAAGGAATCTAATAGAGTTAAATGCCCAACCCCAGCTGAAAATCCACAGGAATTGTGCACCTTGTTATGTCCATAGCACGCAAACAGAGAACTTAGATAAAAAATATGGAGTACTCTTTTTGGAAGGTTGCAACATAACACTACTTTATTACTTATAATCCAGAACCTTAACACACACAAACCAAAAACAGAGAGCGAGAAAGCAGATTGCACCCTAAGGCAGAGAAGCCACCTTCCTCTGGGCTGGATCTTGGCAGAGTAACTGCTGCTACATCTGTATCGTATGCATCCCTAGGGAACACCCTAGGCTGCAAGCAGGACCACGAAAAAAATCAGAGAATGTAAAGCAATAGTCTACAATTTTAATACAATTTTCAATAGACCACACAGCTAATTCCTATCAGTTGCTTTTGAAAAATTTGATCTATGTGTTGGTACCAGTGACTGGCTAAATGGGGCCCCAAGAATAATAACCACCTTCAAACCAAGTCTCTTGGGTACTAAGCACAGACACTGTGGTTCAGATACAGTAATACCCGCAAAGAAAGGCCCAATTCTAGAACTAAACTCAAATCAAACCTTTTCTGAGATTCTGAAATGTTTCTTTTTATTTCCGGTTATTAGACAGGACAAGGAATGAAAATGCCCAAACTTGAGAGACACTGTTCTTGTTGGGTTTCCAGCTGTGACCAAAGGGAGAAGTATAAGAAATTTTATAAGAGCCTGTTTTTACAAGATTCCCAGGGTGATTTTTGCAGATTCAAAAGACTGGATAGTTCAACTGAACATCTTTTTATCTTTTAAATGTTAATTCAAAACCTGAACCTCATGCGTGACCCTTACAGTTAACTTATGCCCTATGTACAGCGGGGAAGTAGTTCCTAATTTAACATGGGAAGCAATGCAGAATTTTAGCAGTGTGAGAAGACCTGGTAATTTACCCCCTTGTTCCCCGGAGTGTATGTTCAAGTGTTCAGTGTTTTATTTTTCCTTTACACAACTGAGTATTACCCTAGGGTGAAAAGATCATGAAGAACATAGTACTCTGGCACGTAAGAGGAAATGACTACTAATGGTGATTATCCTTTCGTTCTGATGCTGTTACTTCACTTAAATCCACATGGAGAACGTGAACAGCATGAGCAATACGAACTCAGAGCACAATGCAACCCAGTAGCTCGAGAGCTGATAAAGATCAGTTCTCTTCCAGGGACTTGAAGTTGCTAGATTACTCCAGTTAGTGGTGAATATATCACTTTTCTAGGATACCTATCTAGAAATGGAACAAGAATCTTTCTGATTTTTTGGTTAATCCATTAAAAATATGTTCCAACCTGTTTTCTACCTTTCTTCCTTCCTCCCTCTCCATTCCAAAAGATCAGGTGAGGATTCTGGAAGGAGGCTGGCTCTGGCTGGAGAAGGCGATTGGGACTGGGAAGCAGGGTGCAGAGGGAGAACTGGAGCTGGCTGACAGAGAGACTGGCACAATGAGGGGTGGGGGGGGATAGTGAGAATGCATGTGGAGCTCAAGGACAGTGACTAGGTGAGATGGTATGCAAAATTCCTGGGGTACCACTGAGTCCTCTGTCTCCCTCTGAGCTCCCTCTCACACTGTGATGCTGTTACAAGCCACAAATCCCTGGCAAGTGCTGCATTTACACAGCCCTCCACAGGTGGCAGGGCTTAGTTCAATGAGCACTTTCCAGTCACTCATAAGCCAACTATAGAGAAACTCCAGCTGGCTCCTGAGCCCAGGTGCACAGGACTATACCATCTTCCCTGGTAAAAAAAAAAGCCTGATCAGTGTAGCTTATTATACAACCCGCTCTTCCCTCAAATTGGAAGGAACGTGCACCAGCTTTTGTTCCTGAGCAGTTTGTCTAAACACTTCACTCAAAAAGGTGTTAGGATAAAACTGGTTAGGATAAAACATTAAGCAAGTTTATTAAGCACAGAAAAATAAATTTTAAGTGATTATAAGTTGCAAGTGTAAAAAGAATAAAAGTAGTTACCAAATGAAATACACATCACATTGTAGTCTAAGTTCTACCCACTGACAAACTCTTGAATTAGTAATGTCTCATCCTTGTTAACTGTTACAAGCCTTTTCTTAAATGCTGGATGGGCAACCTTCTTTGGCTGGGACCCTCCAACCCCCTTTCAAAGTCCGTCTGTTTCCCAAACAACCCTTCAGGTCTTCAGTTGAATGGGAGTGGAGCCAAGTGATGATGTCATGCTCCCCCTTTTATAGTCTGTTTCAGCTTGCTAGAACAATCCATGCGTGTGACATGGCAGCTGCTTCCCATTGGTCAAGCATCCCCTTTGCAAAGGTGTATCCTACAGTGTATCCTACAGTATCCTTACAGGTGTATCCTCACTCTAAGCAATTCCTGGTAGTGGATTCTTTCCTTGATGGCCCATTAGCACATCTGGCCACTTCATGGTTGTACCTGAAAAGCTGGTTAGGTGGTTCCCACCTCACAACATGTTTTAGTAGCATTTACAACCATATTTTATAACTTCACATATGATGGTAGCACATACAATCCAATAGGATATTAATATTTAGCAGATAAAGACTTTTAAAATAATATCAAACAAGGCATGTTTGTACAGAACATAATTATGTGACATTGGTTTTCGGGTGTTGTTTTCAGACGTAGGGTGTCACTTCCCCCCGTAGTGTTGGATGTGTTAGTTGGAGTGTTAATTACTGACTAGTGTGGGGGCAGTATGCCTTCTTTGAATTGCTAGAAAGCATTTCTAGAGAGTAGGTGTCTTGGCATTTAACCATTAAGATATCAGGAGGTGCCTCAGTTTCCCCTTCCACACAGCAGACCAGCTTCAGTATGGTTTCTCTGCTGTGACAAGCTTCATGCCTGTTTACAGGTATTTGCTGAGAAGCAGCATTGCCATAGGGCTTCTTAACACAGGTGTGTTCTTGTTTACCCCTCTTAGCATGAGCAAAAGCTTTTTACGACAATCATGCATGTTATACCCTTTTATGGGATTTACCATGACTACCAAATTTTGTGTTATAAGGTTTACCATTAGCATAAAACTTTTTGTCATGAGACATAACAGTAAAACCAAATCTTTTATTAAAGAGTGACGTTTCCAAGTATCTTTGATACACTCTGTTACATGATACCATGTAAGCTCAGTAGGTATTGAGTAAATTGACTGACTAAAGACGGGGAATTGTATCATGAAGAGGACTTCCAGTATCTGCGGTGAGATATAGGCTCCTTAGGGAATCATAGTTTTTCTACTTGTACATCCAATTAATATTTCTATAACTGGTGCCTTTTTAAAATGCTGTTCCATAACTCCATAGTAAATATTTTTCAGACAAGCTCGGAAATGATAACTAAGCCAGCAGGTGGTCCTAGAAATAATAGAGGGAACAAATGTGGAGCAACATGGTCCCTGCCCTATAAGCCTGTGTGAGAGGGTGAGAAAGTGAAAGGCGCCCCCATCACATCCTTGCGTAGGCTACCTACATTTCTTGTCTGTGCACGGTGCTAATAACAGAGCTCCTGCTATTCCTCTGGAAGGGGAGGTGATGGGAATGAGTGAAGTGTGGCCTCCTCAAGTTGTCGGCTGACTGCTCTGAGCCATTGCGGAGGGAGAAATAATCTGCTGAAGGTTTGGGGTAGTATCATTACTTCCTCACTGAGGAGGGGGTTGCATAAGGCATGGATTTGTAACTCTGTCGTAATTGTTTTCCTGGAGCAACCCCGCTGTGCATCACCCCTGACTATGGGGCAGGACAACGTCTAAGTCCAGTTCATGCAGAGTATGTTATCTCTATTTGTATTACCGTAACACCTACAAGACTTCATTGCAGTTGGTGCTGTACAAACAGAACACAAGGATGGTCCCTGTCCCAACAGACTTACAATCTAAGTATAAAGCAAGAGACAACAGGTGTGTGCATATGCAGTTATGGATAGTGGTGTTCTATATTATTTTTCTACTAGAAAGCATAATCTTGTGAGGTGCTCTGTGAATCCCAGTGAGGGGAGGCATGTTCAGGCCACTCAGACTTCATTGATTTGGGCCCTTACATTTCACTGTAATGCTTGCCCATATATCTAACCTCTTTAGCCCCTCTTTCCCCCAGTTCCGGTTGCCTGTCTTTTCTCCGTCATCTCAAAGTAACATTTACTTCTGAGTTACAGGGGGAAAGAATCTTTAAAATCACATCAAGACGTAATAGTGAGTCAAGTGGTTCTTCATCCTGTGGTGTAATTTGTTGCAATTGTACTGGTGCAAAATGAAGATGGCAGGGTGCACAGGTGCTTCGTAATCACAGCTCATCCTCCACATCCTGATGCAGAAAGCATTTTTACATTTTGCAGGTTATTAACAGTTCAAGTGTTTTATCACTGATTGGCAGCTTCTGGAATTGACACTCTGTGCTAATGACACTTTATTGGGGAAGTTGAAGTTCTCCAAAATAAAGTTGCGACTGTGGTATCGATTTTTTTTCTTGTATGTACGATATATTTTGGCCTTGCTGGGGTCTGTCAGCACCCAGAGTTGGTGTGGTGGCATAAGCAAGCCCTCATTCCTGTTCTGTCCACGAGCATCAAGCTGGGTGGGATTAGGAGGAGCTAGTGCAGCCCTCCAAATGTATGAGGCTGGCCCAGTCAAGGGGAGGTGGGCAAAATTAATTGCTCAGCAGCTTCTGCTGTCATAGTTTTGTCCTGATGTTCTCATCTGTGGTTTATGGCAAAGTGCTGGCCACTTTCATGGTGATTTGCTGTTATTATTGATTATCTTGAGGAGCATGGTAGCACCGAGAGGCCAACGGAGAATGGGACTCTGTAGTGGTAGGCACTGTACAAGCATATAATAGGAGCTTACAACCTAAATATAAAGCTCATCAAGGATGAAGTTCATCTTGTTACACCAATGTAAATCTGGAGGACTCCACTGGCTTCAAAGGAGATACTTGAAGCATACTCTGGGGTTGTGGAAGGAAGAAGCTGGCACAGCCTTACTTGACCCTGTTCAAATTGTGACTCCTGTTGCAGTCAGGAGAGTATTTGCCCAATACACCCTTCTGTGAACAAGTGGGGAAGGAAGGAAGGAAGGAAGTGGAGAGGAAAGGAGCAGGAAGAGGGACGAACCCCCCACCTGTTGCTATTCCACTAAAAAGGATAAAATAATTTACTCATGCCCCCAAAAATTGGAGGAGCAGGGAAAGGAAACTGTGACGCATTGAATCCCAGTTAGTTCTCTGGTCTGTTAACAGGTCTGTTGAGTCATCTCATCCATTTTTACATAGCTTTCTAATCTGTTCCTTCAATACTACTGGTATAGGATATCTATTCAACTAACTGAGCCAAACTGTGCTCTCGTTTATTCCGAAGGCAACCTTATTGAGATCGGAATACAGTCCTGATGGAACTCCAGTGACTGTGGACTTCCGTCTCAGGTGTATTTGTCCCACTGTTTCTCTTGATCTTTAATTGTCTGCATATAGAACTGGTAGAAATTGTTCAAAAATATCCTTTTCTTGGGAGAGGATTTTTCAACAATTTTCCTTTTATTTGATGCAACCTGAAAATAAAACATTGAGGGTTTTTTAAATTAAATTATTTTTTCTCCTACTTTTATCCTTCCACACCAAGCCTCCCCGCACCCAGAATAAAAGTTATTCTGAAAATTTTTCATGAAAAATCCTTACCATTTATCAACTAGCTGTCCCAAGTGTGATTACCCATGTGTCTAAAATGAGAGTATTTCTTCCATGGAACTGTGGAACCATGGTGGCTTTGTGTGCTTATTACAAACCCCTCCTTTTACAAGCATCTCATAGCACCCCATCTGATCTTTGTAATATCCTTTGCATTTTGGAAAACAGGAGCATCTACATGTTCTTTATGTCAAGACTACAGCACTGTCGTCTTCCAAGAATTCCAGGCTTTCAGATGCAGACCATTTCTGAACCATATTGCTTAAGGACGGTGGCATATGCACATGGCAATAAAGCTTTTGTCTAAAACTAATGTGCTGTCCTCAGACCCTCATATCATTTAATATGATTTAATATTGCAAATCACCAGACATCTGAGAGCTGTCATTCTTTGTCAGACCTACAGGTCTCAATGTCTACTCCCAAAATAAGTTAATGAGCTTTGGTTACAGACCATACCAGAGAAAGTCCACACTGACTTGTGAGCAAGAGTGCTTGCATCTTTGAAATGCTAAATGATATTAAGTGGCTATGCAGGCAAGACTCTATGCCATAAATGTAGGCCAAAAACTATCAAGCAGCATCTGTCTCATGGAATCACAGACATTAGGTATGGACAAAACCATTAAATTTCTCACAGGATTGGCCCTTGTTGCATACCATAACTGTTTTAGAACTTTCTGCGACTGATTTAACAGATTCCTAACTGGGCCTCACAAATACATGCTGACTTTTTTTTGTTAGTGATGTAGTCCTCTTCTTTAGCTGTAGTGCACAGCAGTAATCTCCCACTGCTGATAGCGTTTCAAGCTACTTCTCCACTGTGGAATGTGTGGTTCTATCAGGAAAGGTCCTAGTGTATGTTGAGTGTAATTGCCATCTAAAGGAATAAATAATAGGAAGGAAATGAGTGATGTAATATCTTTTATTGAGTCAACTCCTTTTGGAGAGAGAGAGAGACCAGCTTTCAAGCTACGTGGGGTTTTTCTGCAGGTCTGAAGAAGAACTGACCTAAAGAAGAGCTCTGTGTAACTTGAAAGCTTGTATCTCTCACCAACATAATTTGGTCCAATAAAAGATATTACCTCTCCTACCTTGTCTCTATTTACCTTGTCGGTCTACTATCCAGGGACCAACATGGCGACAACACTGCGTACAATGGATGAACAATGACCGCCAAAAGACCTTCATGACAGCGACTGTGAGGTCATTAGGCCCCTGGATCCTCTGGAGGCAGATATCATAAGTGGGGCTTGGGGGTGGGGAGGTTTGGGTGAAATAGGGGTGTTTAGGGTAAGAGGCTGTTTCTTAGAGATTTGGTATGTGAAGAGTGCAAGATGCACCCACACAAAGAGCTGGTTCTCCACTCCACTCCAATGTAAAACAAGAGTAATTCCTCTGAAGCAGAGGGGAATCAGGGCTACAAAATCTCCAGCCATCATATGAGGTCTGGGCTAATTGATTATTCTAGAGTCCAGCAGCCTGTTGTAGACCAAAACACAACTATGACCACCCCTGCATACAGAAAAAGTCCAAATCTTGGTCTCTCGGACTTAAATGGGAGTTTGGGGCAGGATTTCACCCCTAGATCCCAACTATTAAACTTTGGTCTTCTCTCTACTATTTTTGAAATTCAATAAGTCAATACAAATTCAATAATTTATTAAAGCTGCTACAAATAATGTCATGATTTTAACGCAGAAAGATTAATTTTTCAAAGCCCCCTTTGTAATGAAGCACAGCGGGAATCTTTAAATCTTAATACATTTGTGTTGTATCAAAACATTAATTACAGCTGCCATTTGCTGGTGCATAACTCCACATTTTTTCCTCTGTAGTTTTTGTTCCCCCTGGACTTTGTGTGATGCTTAGGAGACTGTTTAGCATTTGGATGTGAGCCAGTGAAGTTAAGTCGATATCACTGTAGGGGTATGTCTACACTTAGAGCTGAAGGCGTAATTTCCAGCTTGAAGAGAAATACCCCTGCTACCTTTGATCAAACTAGAGCGTGGCTGCAGTGGCGGAAAGAGCTAGCCACACAAGTATGTATCTAGTGTCTCAGATAAGTACATATTCAGACTGGCTAGCCCCTTCCACTGCTTCTGCCACTCAACTATACTTCTATTTTAGCATGCTAGCTCGATCAGTACTTGAGCTGGAAATCACCCCAGCTCAGACTGTAAATGTACACTAAACCACACACAGGGAGCCATTCAACTGAATGACAAGGTGTCTTATTTGATGCTAACCCCATTTTAAAATAATAGGCCAAATTTTTCAAACTTGGGTACCTAAAATTAGGCCCCTAAATAAGCTTCCTGGTTTTCAGTAACACTGAACATCCACAGGTCATTGCAAAGTCAACAGGTGCTATAAGAGCTCAGCAACTCTGCAAATTAATGGATTTACTCTTGTTTTATACTTGTGAAGCTGAGATCAGAATTTGGCCCAAGGTTAGAAAGGTTACATTATTCAAGCCTATGTGCAACCCATGCCTGCTTGCTGTGGCCTTCTGGCCCCCTCTAGTGATGGGTAGGCCAGTTAGAGGTCAATGTGTTGGCTAAGAGATGCTAATGCATTAAGCTCAAGCGGTTCCTGGTTTGATCCCGGACATGACAACTAGTGTGGTAGGCATTACATATGTGAAGTGCCACTTCCAGCTGAAACAAGTTTAGCTCCTAGTGGCTCAGGAAGAGGGAAGCTCCAAGTTCAAGGATATAGTAAAATGTGTGATGCATACAAAACAGCCTAAGTTTACAAAAGAGACTAGAATTTTTGGTGCCTCCATTTTTCTGGGGATCCCAAAGTGAGACCTCTCTGAAAAGAAATGACTTTGAGAAAGCGCTTAGCAGGCTGTCCTCTGAAATCAGGCTCTTTTCAGGGGCTTCAAGTTCAACACCCAAAATCTCCCTAGCCATTTTTTAAAACTTAAGTCAATAAATTCAGCAGTTGGATGGAGGATACCACTCACTGGGAGAGTCAGTCTATTTGAGCAATAATGATAACCTTGTGCACCTTCAGAACAGAATGGCCCCCATTTTTCTTTATGTTGTGACATTTTTTCAGCCAGTAAATCAGCATTTCTGAGCTTTTCGCTTAGCTGACAATACGCCAAGCAATTTGGATTTTTCAGCCTCATTTAACAATCACACTGGAGCATCCTCTTCATGGATACATAATTCTCTAGACCAGCGCTTTTCAAACATTTTTTTTTTAGTGATAAGTCAATAGAAAATGTCTCCAGTTTTCTTTTAGTCTCATGTTAATGTGCAAATTGTTTCTTAATCAACAGACTGTTCCATTTTTACCTTGTAAATATAAAATTTCTTCAAGAGGTCTTCTTTCTTAAGTCATACCAAATGGACCTTGCACTATAACTTCTGAGAAAAATATACCTTGACTCCTGTCCGCTACACACCACCTTGATATCTTAAGAGAACAGAAAGACTCCCATACTTTATCAAGCCCAGTATGAGCTAAAACTTGACTATATTTTGTCTTTGTATAATAGATTTCTGGATTTTAAGGACAGAAGGAGGACCCCTATGATGATCTAGTCTGAGCTCCTGCGTGTGACAGGCATTAGAATTTAATGGTTAACCACTTACTACTGCTGCAGCGATTATTATTTAATATTTATATTGCAGTAGCATCTAACTGCCTTTCCTAGTGCAGCTGCACATCATGGGTACAATCATGGATGTAATCCATTCTATTGAAAGGGAGGACAGCCCAAGGCCTAGGCCACCACCAGATCTGGGTTCAAGTCCCTGCTTTACACAAACTTCTTATGTGACCTTAGGCAAGTCACTTAGTACCATCATTGCTCATCTGTAAAATGGGGATAATATCACTTCCCTACCTCCCTGGAGTGTTGTGAGGATAAATATATTAAGATTGCTAGGTGCTCAAAGCTACAGTAATGGGGGCCATACAAATGCCTTGGAGACATCTGCAGCCACAGCCTTAAATCCAAATGCACGTCCTTGGGTTGTCACCACGTCACTCTGACAGTGTGATATGAAAACTAAATTTCCAGTAAAAGAAATTTAGGGTACATGGGTGGGAATGAGGGCGATGTTTCAAAATGGGTTCCTTCTTTTAAATGAGCATTGATCCATTTGACTCCAAAATATAGGCCAATTTTCAAGCAAAACCAACTCTTCCCTCCCCCCCGCCACCCATCAGCAAAAAAAAATTCCCTCCCAACCTTGTAAATTTTACAAGTTACCACGAAATTAGAAGACACTTCATTTTCAGGCTTTCAAATTTCAGTGGCTCTTACCCACAGCCTTGCAAGTCAGAATGGTCCTTTCCCTTTGGGAATCCCCTAACTAGCTTGTGTAGCCTCACTCTGCCCCAGATGCGGCTATTATTTTTAGTTCTGGTTTGGTTAATAGAATTTATGGGTATTCTTTATGGCTTGGCCATATGTTACCCTGCAACTGATTTTATTCTGCTGCCAATGTGATTAATGCATTTACTACATTTTGGACAAATTGATAATTCCACACCTTTTCTATTGTAAACTTCTTGCATAAAGGTGATTGATGTATTTTTTTTTTATAGTGTGTAGGCACAAGGGCCGCCAGTGTCTACTTAAGACACTTTTTTAAAAGCATGTGAATGCTTCTAATAATTCAATAGACTAGACATTCATTGTTGATGCCGTAGTAGAAATGGCACAGCCAATGATATATCAACATAAAGGGGATACTTGTTCATTTTGAGAATTATTATTTTTATTACACTGGTGCCTAGAGGGTTCCCAGTCATAACTGGGGACCCCTGATTCTATGGGCTGTACAAACACACAGTGAGAGACAGTCCCTGCCCCAAAGAGTGTACAGTTTGAATAGACAGAAGATAAAGGCTGCAGTGCGGGGACACGGTAGGTCCACGGTAGAGCTAGGACTAGAAGCCAGGTCTCTTATTCACAGTCCAGTGTGCTGTCCACTAGAGCACAACATCTTCCAAAGTTTTCATAGCTCCCTCTGAAGCCTTTGCAGTTGTCCTCCGTCCTCCAAAGGGATCCACCTAGACAGGTCCTTACAGCTGTACGGAGTCAGTTTCCAGTTGATTTCAGTGGAATGCTGGATGAACCTAAGGGTTTCCCCACCTCAGTCCCATTATGTGTGCACCTGCCTTTATCTTTGGCAGGATACAACAAATAGTCACAATAAGAAAGCTCATAACTCTGAAAATTCCTAAAGGTAGCTTTTCCCTGTGGCACATGTGGGATAAACAACATCCATAAAGCTATGATGAAGAGGATTTATTGCTACTTGTCTGGGGTAGTCTGGAGAACTCACGAATGACTGGGCCACTTGTATGCATAACAGTAGCCTCCAGAGTCAGTGACTCTATTTGTAATCCTGGCCCACGTCAGTTGACTGGGAACAGGAAATAAGGTTCAAGGGCTTCCTACCATTTCAGCATGTCACAGTCAGTAATGGATCCCTCTCCACTGATAAAAGAACTATGCCAATTGACTTCAGTAGAACTATGATGATTTATACCAGCTGAGAATCCAGACCATATAATTTAACATACCCAATGGCCTCGAATATGGGTACCAGACAATAAAGTTATTTATTATTTTCCTATAACTTGATTCTCCACCCAAGTGGCTGTCAGCTCATGCTTTGAGGAACTACGGTTTAAAGAACAAAAAATATTCATATTAGGATCTGAAATATAACCTAAGGCCTATTTCTGCACAGAGCTATTTTTGCACAAAGTGCAACAAAGATGTGGTGACAGCAGTTTTTGAAAAGGCAAATGCGGGGAATTCAGTTCCTAGCCTTTTTTTTTTTTTTTCAGAGCATAAGGGGTTTAAACTGATACCATTTCAAAAGTATAAAAGATGATTAAAAACTATGAATGACTAAATATGTTCCCAAACTCATTAAACACCACTGGGTCATCCTAAATAGATCCTAACCTCTTTGTGGCAGAGTCTAACTTGCTTATGTTACTTTCTGTTTGTCTACACTGCAACAACAAAAAATCTTCAGCAAGTCTCAGAGCCGGGTCAACTGATTCAGGCTGACAGGGCTCATGCTACAATGCTAGAAATAGCAGTGTAGATGTTTGGGCTCAGGATGGAACCTGGGCTCTGAGACCTAGACATCTACACTGCTATTTTTAGCCCTGTAGTGTGAACTCCCTAAGCCTGAGTCAGTTGACCCGGGCTCTGAGACTCTCTGCCATGGATTTTTTTTTTTCAGCATAGATGTACCCTCTAACACACACCACCCGGCTTCTATAACTCCTTGTATAGCTCCTGCCTTCTCAGGTCTCACCACGCGCATACCCTGAATGAGGCAGCAAACCGCTTCCCTTACTTTCTGTTACGAGACCCTGATGTAAGCCATAGAGCCATCAGTCAGGGGAAACCTACCTCCGGAAGCATTTAGTTTACCAAACAAATCTTCACAAACCGCTTAATCATAGCGGCTCTGTCATCCATGACTTTACAAACTAGCTATCAAGAGTCCATCGTAGCTTCTCTATTAGCAGCAAGCCTCAGATCGCCAGCAGCTGTAAACCAGCATAGCTCCATTGGTTTCAAAGGAGCCTGTGCCAGTTTACACTTGCTGAGAGTCTAATCCCAAATTTTCAAAACAAACTCTGTTGCTTGTCACTGAACTGAATCAAACAGCACAACCTAAAAAGATGGCCAGTAAGTGAGAGCACGGTGTCACCTAAAATGGGAGCCATTAAAACTAGCAAGGTAAAATACATAATACTTATGAGTTATTTTAAGGTTTTTGTTTAGATTATATTCAGCTTTGCAGTACTACTATTACTTAGTCACCATTTTTCTCTTTGTCAAGTAACTTTTTTGCTTCTTTTATTTGTTTGTGTCCATCTTTTTTTGGCCCTGGTAATGTATCTCAAGATACTTTTCTGCCAAGCAGAAAACAATTCATGGCATTTTCTCATAAAAATAAAACATATTGTACTGGAACATATGTCAGTAAAACTTACAGCTTTATTGACAAGGATTCTATACCACTGTATAAAATTCTTGCTAAACGTCTCATGAGATAATCTAAAAAACTGTTACATTAAAGCGTTGTTGAAGACCGAAACCTCAATTTTTGGCAAGATACATGCCCCAGAATTTGCTTTCCAGAGCACTGTAGTGATGGGGATTTATGTTTTTGATTCAACATAAAGGCTATTTAACATAACTAATTTAGTAGGATTCACAATAGGGGAAGGAAGTACAAAAAGGCCGTAGTTAAAATGCTAAGCTCTCTGAAGAATAACAGACATTCTGAAAAATTGACAAATTCCACTCCCTTGATTTTTTTTCTCCCTTTCCCCTTTACGCTATCTTCAGTAATAATCCCTCGGAATACCTATTTAGTGCCTGCTATGGATGTTTTTCTGTTACAAGTGAGTTGTTTTGGCTTGGCTGAGGCAATATCTGGGGACTTGAAAATTCTGAAGCTGTCTGACTTTATGTACCAAGCAACTTTAAGCTGTAGCATGGCTAATTAAAATTGAATTAAAAAGCATTTCACATTTGAAATATGCATGCGCTGGCATAACAATGCCATGGTAATACAATGTTTCTACCTGCGGACCTGATTTACATATTGGTTTTTTGGGTTTTTTTTTAAACCAGTGGCTTGGCTGGATAGGCGGCATTGCAATGGGAGTCCCCAGAAGGAATTCTATCTGATCAACCAGAATTCTTCCTTCAGGGAAATCTCCACTAGCCTTTCATGTGGAACAACCCTTTTCTCTGTACCCAGCCAGTTCTACTCATGGCTGAAATGGAGGGTACTGCTCTACCCATCCTTATCCTTTTTTGGGTAGCTCATGAGCAGTGATCCCTAGTGAGATTGTTCATGCCTCCTCAGCAAAATGTCTATTATCCTTCCCTGGTTCATAAAAACTGTCTTCTGCACCTGTGGCTGCGTTGTATGAAAAGATCACTTTAGAATTCCTGGAAAGAGGGGATGGGGTCTTTTTTCAAGAAGAACTTCGTTTTGTGATGGATGAGCTTGAAAAGAAATATCCCCTATGCAAAGCAGCCCACCAGTAGGCGGGGAGAAGATTTTTTTGCACTAATGACACACAGTGCATTATAGTGCATCTCGTTTACCCATGCAACTATCACACACCAACTCAATCAATATCAGGAACATGACTAGGGGCTGGGGGGTGGGGGTTGCATCAGGCCAGATGTAGGCAGGACCTTGTTGTTTTGAATCTTTCCCTATAGAAACAGTGTAGAAATGTTCACAGGCAGTATCAGTTCTCCCTGGAACTAGCACTGAAATGACCTTTCCTCTATTTCCCCTCTAAGTGGAAAGAAGGCATAAGATAAAACATAACAGAGGGGGGAAATTAAGGGAAGGGAAAAATACTCAAGTAAGAAAATAGTTGCACAAGGGATGGATTGTAACCAACCAATCTGCTCTGAGCACGGGGCTGTGCATAGCTGCTCTGGCTCCTGCTCTACCTTGCTTTAGACAAGGTCACTGGCATATAAGGGAGGGAGGAGCACTGACTCTGGTCTACTTGCTCACAGGTAGTATTGGGTGAATATCCCTATGTGGTCAGTCTGAGAAGGCCTCATAGGAGACCTTTGCTCTCCTGCATGGCAAAGTAAGGGTGTGGCAATCTAGCCCTAATAGCCAGCTTCTGATGCTCTGTAGTGATGCTTCTGTAGCAAGCACTTGAAATCAATGGGACTAGTCAAGGAAAAAGATATTGTTACCCTGTCTCCCAGTGTCAGCCCACTTTCAGATGGCAACAGAATTCTGTGGTCTCATGGGTCAGCTTTCTAGTGGAGAAAAAATCAGTGATGAGTACACACTAAGTGTAATTTGCTTCATATACATGCACACACATCTTGGAACAGAGGCAGTCACAAACTGCAAGCAGACAATCCTCTTGCCCAGAAATTTCAGCTTACACATCATTGTCTGATTTCCAGGAAGCAATTCAAGAATTGCTTCCAAATACAGAGAATAAAAGTGAGACTAAACTCACTGATGTCTGCCACAGCTTTTCCCCAAGGATTATTGCATAACAAAACTAATGACAAACATATCTTCCAAAGACTGAACATTTGCTTGCATGCTTAAGAAAAAAACAAAACAAAACAAAAAAGTATAACAACTGTGTGACACTGTTGTCTGGTGAGTCCTGCCATAACAGTGCTATTCAATATGAGTAAGGGTATCAGAATCTGGCCCAAAGACTCAAAAACATGTTTAATAACACATTTTACATTCAGCTGGTATTTAAATAGCTGCAAAATATGGCATGTTTGTATAGCTCAGAGAAGCTCAGCAGCTTAGATGCAAAGGTTGTGGCATTGCTAAGCCAATATGGGGATGTGTCAATCTTTGTGTGAATGGCAGAGGAAGCGCACATATGTACAGAAATTAACAATGCATAAGTTACTACTGCCACAGGGCACTTTTAAATAAATACATCTCAGAAATGTTGCCTTTCCCTTCTCCCACCTGGGAATTGTTTCCGGTCAGCACCCTACAAAGCAGTGAGTTTTGAGAGTCCTCACAGAAGCAGAAAGCAGGCCCAGATTTGGTGAACCATTCAATTCCCAGGGGACAGGCATTCAAGGCATGCTCATTTACCTCAGTCAAAATTTTCTTCATCATGCAATGACTATATTATATTGTCTCAAATAAAATGGGGGTGGGTGAATGTATTGTTATGAGAGAGGTTGGGTGAAACCTTGTTGAAGCTGGTGGGTATGACAGCTGCTCATAATTCAGGATAAATGTAAGAAGCAGTGACGTTCCTCATTGGAGTAAAATAACTGAAACAATAGAAGGCACCACGCAAAACACAGGCCATATGTAAACCCAGATGAAACTGAGCTATGTGGGTGGATGGGTTTCGCTGGATATTTTTTAATGGAAGATGTGTATGCCTGGGAGCAGAAACAGAAGCCGCCATAGATCAGGCAGAAAGAGGTAGTCAAGAAGACAAGGACTGGACATATGGCTCAGAGAAAGCCAAGCAAGAGTGCTTTTGGGAGTGATGCTGGCTGGAAAGATGCTTGAAACAGTGAGCAAAGAAACTGCCTCCTGTTCTTTGATTCCTGCTGTGCTCCAGGAAACATTCTTGTGCACGTTCTTTGTAAACAAACAAGATTGTATCAAAGAAATACCTGCCTCCATCACCAATTTCTCCTCTTATTGAAAACAACCCATGACAGTCCAAACACTGACTGACTGCTCAGCCCAAAAAGGGTGACGTTATTTTGACCTGATTTCAAGCTCACTTTGATACAAGTCATTCAAACATCTTAACAGCACCAGCAGGAGAACAGGGACAGGTTCAGCTTTGTGGACCAGACTTCAAAGACACTAGGCCTCAGCAAACCGTCCAGGAGTGTGAACCAGGACGGTAGCAATATCCTTAGCTCAGCCAGATGAGCGATCACAAAGGACAGAGCATGAAGCGGTATCACCCCTTTGAATGCAATTGAATTGAGCAGATTGTGTTCTTTTCTCTCATCTGATTGGTTGGTTTGTCTCATCCTCTCCTCCAGCCAGCCTCACTTCCCTATGCTCCATGTTCCTCTCCTTCTGTATTTCTTTCTCTCCCCATCTTTCAAAACTTCTCCAAGCATCTCTCCAGTCTTTGTCCATTATTTAGAGGATGATCTTAAATCGGAGTAATAGTCATTAAACGTAATGCTCTAAAATTACAGTGAGTGTAAGTTCTTGAGCTTATCTATAAAGCCTTACCAGGTTTAGAACTCTATGTTCCGGCACTGTCTATGATCAGTGGAGGCACCCTTCTCTGTAAAGGGACTTCAACACTGGAACAACGTTGCTTAACCCATTAGAGCGCATGTGTTTAGCTATGGAACTCAGTGAAAAAACTCATTTGTTTTCACAGATTTTTGAGGAGGAAAGTGGTAGGACTATTTGAAAATTTTCTATCAATTGACTTTTGACAGAAAATTGGGTTTTTGATAAACAAAATCCTTTGCAAAAAGCATCACCCTTCCACAGAAAATTTGGACTTCCCATTGAAAAACCCCAAAACTTGTACATCTCCCATGATGCATCACAGTGGCTCAGCGAGAGGGGAGACCATGGTGCATCATGGGTGACGTAGGCTGGCCAGTCTAGAGAAGATAATCAGGACATTAAAATCACCCATATGCATCTCTCCTAATGCACTATGGTGGCATTTCCAAATAAAAAATTTCAGCTTTCAACCAAAAATTTTCATTTTCAGTATTTCACTGAAAAGTCAAAAAATTAAAACTTTTTTTTTTTTTTTGGCTGGTTTTATCAACATTTTCTGCAGGGGAAGAAAAGAATTCCTGACCTGTTCTGGAGGGTAGATTAAGGGCGAATATTTGCCAAAGAAGGCTAGGTATTTTTATTGTATTGTGGTAGCTTTCGTATCTTTTTAATCTAAGTTGATTTAGTGACTAATAAAGCAAGTCAATTATATTGGGAACTTTCCTGAGGTTTGCTTATTATATATACATCTTCTTACTATAACCTAGAACTACCGGGACAGTAGCTTCTAACAAATATTGAAAGAATAAATAAAAGTAAAATATATCTTGAAGGTGGTGAAGTCTCTGATTTTAGCAAGAAAGTTGCAAAGTTGGAAAAGGAGCATGCTGTGTCTGCTAACATCTTTTCTTTTTTTCCCCATTTTTTCAACTTAATATTTGGGGGTGAAAGGAAAAAAAATCAGAACCTTTAAAGTTTTTAATTCTCACAGTCTCCCTGAGGCAGTGCTTTTATCCCAACTTTACAGATGGTGGAATTGAAACAGGAGATGCTAAGTGACTTCCCCAATGTCGCACAGTAAATCTGTGACAAAGTAGGGAACGGACCCTTTCTCTCCTAAATATCAAGCTAGCTTTCAAACCGGTGGAACAGCCTTCCTTTAATAACAAAGCCAGATCTGTGTTTTTCTAGGCAATCGTCCAAGCCCAGAAACTAATTTATGTACTATTTATTTGTTTAGACTTAAACAGACATTTACTAATTATTAGCTCATAATGGGGTAAAGATCATCAAGCTGCAATCTGCACTGATTTTAAGGGGACGCTTATAGCCATACCTCCCAAAGGCAGACCAGAGAATGAATTTTGATTCAGAAACTCATAATTACTGCTTGCTTCCCCTTGTTCTGAGATAGGGATAAGTTACTCCACCTCTTGCTGTGAAGCAGTTTATTCCACTCTGTGTACCTGGCTGGTGTTTATAGGGAAGGGCTGAATCAGGACTTCTCCCACCCCTCACCCCTTGAATCCACCTCCCTACCGAGTTGTTCACAGCAGTGAGCACTGAGCAAATAGCTGTACTTCATCCGGAGTCACCATCTGAGCTGGAGAGTAATGGAGAGCCTTACTCCCGCTAACTTCCCTGTACAGCTGAATAAAGACTGAGAAGCTGCATCTATTCATGATGAGGAGCAATGGTTCAATGGTTAAGGTAGTAGTCTAAACACTTGGGAGCTGCAGCTTCAATTTCATGCTCTTTCACCGACTTCTTGCATGACCTTGGGCAAGAGAGTTACGGCCAGGTTTTTAAAGGTATTTTAGGTGCCTGAAAATGCAGACTGGATTCTAATGGGGTTTACAAAAGTACCCAGTAGGCTCCTATCTGCATCTTTAGCTGCCATAAACCTTAAAATATATGGGCCTTAGTCTCGCTCTGCCTCAGTTGACACAACAGCACTTTCCTACCTCACATGGGAGTTGTGAGGATAATCTGAGGCACTCAGAAGCTACAACGAGGGCCATATTGCAGCCTCAGAGAGCGAAATCTTCAGTCCAGTCAGGTTTCTTTACTTCCTCTTTGAGACTTTGATAAACACACAGTTGACTTAGTGGCAAATGAATCGTAGTTTAAATGGTATTTTGATATACATGAGTAATAACCTCAAATTAGGGACTATACATCCGAGGTCGATATATTTTAGCTGTGGCTAGACTTCTTATCCTTACTTAACATACTCTTTTAACAATTTATTAATCTATGGAAAACAAAATTTCAGAATATAGTTCCTGAAAAGATATCAAATGGTAACATGTTCAGTGTAGTGCTGATTTGGAGACACTGGCCTAGTAGGCAGAACACTAGAGTGGGACCTGGGAGACATGGGTTTTATTCCTGGCTCTGCCATGGGCCTGCTGGGTTGCACTTGAGCAAGTCATGCAATCACTCTGTGCTTCAGTTTCCCCATTTGTAAAATGAAGATAATGGTGCTGACTGCCTTTATAAAGAGCTTTGAGATCTACCAGTGAAAAGGGTCATGTAAGATCTAGCTATTAATTATTAATTTAGGACCTGATTCAGCAAATACTTAGGTACTTGCCTAATTTTAAACGTGAGTAATTCCATTCATGTCATTCTAAGCAACTAGATGATTCAGTACCCTTTCTCCTCTTTCTGACTCTTCATGTGTTTCAAGATATACATGTGCTTACGTACACTGTTGAACTGGAGCATAAGTTTATTCTTCTGTTGCATCAGATTATATTTAACCAGCCATTTGCCTATCCACCACATCTTGACTTGCTTAAGACCACAAAGCAAGTCAGTGTTAGGGAAAGGTTCAGAAATTCCTGTCTCTTGGGTCCAAGCTGCATGTTGCCTTTTTTTGCATGTCCTGCAGATCATGGAATATTAGAGTTGGAAGGGACCTCAGGAGGTCATCTAGTCCAACCCCCTGCTCAAAGCAGGACTATCCTCAGCTAAATCATCCCAGCGAGGGTTTCGTCAAGCTGCAGCTTAAAAACCTCTAAAGATGAAGATGCCAGCACCTCCCTAGGTAACCCATTCCAGTGCTTCACCACCCTCCTAGTGAAAAACCTTTTCCTAATGTCCAATCTAGAGTTCCCCCACTACAATTTGAGACCGTTGCTCCTTGTTCTATCATCTACCACCTTTGAGAACAGCCTAGCTCCATCCTCTCTGGAACCCACCCCCAGATGTGTTAGCAAAACAATGAAATTCACATAAGAATGGGTTAATATCTGTAGGAGAGAAAAAATTGTTTTAAGTCTTATTTTTAAACATTAGATTACCTTAATTTTTCATGCTGGCTTCCACAAGGTGAAATGCTCTTTAAATTACAGCCTCTTGCTGTAATAATTAGAAAGTGTGTGGTAGGATATGATTCTCCTCAGGCTAACCGGAGATGGAGGTCATGCCATCTCTCACTAGAAAAATAATTTGTTCCAGATTTGCAATAACATCTCAGATTAAACATACAACCTCAGTGTCATGATAGTTTGGGCATGCATAATATACTTGTTCCTTAAAAAGGTAGCTTCACTAGTATGTTACTATATGTGGTGCTTTGAGGTCCCCTTTTCCAAAGAAAGCTCTATTTTAACACCTCTGCTTACTTGAAAACTATTCCTTATTCATAACATGGTCCTTGTTACAATATGCCAATTTCTCTTCAGATCCCAAGACAAGTATCAAACAGAGAAATAAGCAAATAGGTAAAGCTTTTCTATCATCATCATATTTCTGTCCTGAACAGATGTGGATTAGTGATGCATTATTTCCGAGACTAGAATGAGAAGTGGATAAAAGCAGAGACAGTCTGAAATTTACCATGTACTTTAATTCTTCTTCTACCAGTGTTTGCAATGATTAAGGGATGATAAAGGCTAACTGTTAAAAAACAGACTCCAGACCTGATAGTCAGTGAGTCAGGGAGTGTTTCATATTTTGTGACCCATGTCTAAGAAGACCACAAGGAAGTCACTGGGGCTTATAATATCTATTACAGCAGAACCTTGCTCTTGAATAGCATTTTTCATCAGTAAATCTCAAAGTGCTTTAGAAAGGAGGTAAGTATTTTTAATTTCATTTTACAGATGGGGAAACTGAATCTTAGAGGTCACATGACTTGCCTATGGTCCCCAGTAGCAGAGCTGCGGATAGAACCACGCATATTTGCTGAATTCCAATTCAGTATTCTATTCATTAGGCCACACTGCCTTCATATCACTCTTATTTTTCCAAGCAGATGGACACCTGCTAAAACATTGACTGTAACATAGATTAAATTAAAAACTAGAGAAAACAATTATGTAAATCTGTATTAGTCTGATTAGAGGAATGTGAGATCCATCAATCAGATTGTATTGTCAATTCTTAGCTTACAATGATCATAAAACACTGGTGAAAATTAATGTTCAATTTGAGAATAGCAAATATAATAGCAATCATTCAGCTAAGTAAGTAATAGAATTAAGAAATAAATTGTCTTTGCCTCACTGTTGTTTTTTTCCCCCTGTGCCTACATGATTATTCAGCCGAACAAGTAACAGAAAATCAGTAAATAAAATCTTTGTTGTAGATGGGGAAATTCCCAGAAGGAGACCTATGTTAAAAATAGATTTTCTATTGACACCAGGGGTATCCTTCCACCCTCATTAGCCCTTCTAGTCGATTTCATGTTTGCATAATGAAAGTTCATGCCAGCTTTGAATCTGACATTAGATTTTAATGAGTGTTTCTTACACCTATAGTCAAATTAGGGTGGTCACAAGAGCTTTTTAACATAACAAAATAGCACTAATGTGCCTCGAATTTTAGTTTGCTGAGTATTCTGCATAACTAGAAATTATATGAATAATACAGTCTTTAAACCTCATTGTGACCTGGCTCTTAATATTGGGAAGTTTATTGAACTGTAAAAAAATCTCTGGGTATTATCAGGATACATAAATATGAGCAGGGAATCTGGAAAGAGTATGGGGAAATCTGTGGGAATTCCAGCTGAAGTGTGTGGAACCATTTTTTCCTACTAATACACAGATACAACTGAATTAACCACAATGGGAGTTGCATCTATATATCTGAGGCTGGTCTTACACTCTGTCTTGGAATGTATATAGTCTACTGAGAGTTATACCTCTAACCCCTGCCTAGGGGGTTGAAATTTATGAGCCTGATTTTCCGCTCACATACAACAGCTTTACTCTAGAGTAATTCCGCTCACTTCAGTAGTGTTATCCTTGATTAACATTATATTGTTATGCTGTTGTACATATGGGGATTCTATTTTCTTTTCAAATGTGAATTTATTAAACTAAATTGACTTGTAAATAGAAGCAGAATTTCTAGAAATCTCAGAAAATCTGCAGCTGTTTAATGTAAAACCACAAATAATTCTTCATATCCTGGGCCATAAAAATGGCCTCATGTGGTTTCTCAGAGGTATTTGGGAGCAAAGCATATAAGGATGCAGATGGACAGCACTGGAAATTACCCATAAAACAGCATCAGAGGTGGCAGTGCAAGCTTCCTGCAGAGCTGCTAGCAGTGTGCTTGTCACATAACTGTCAAAAACCACAGCTTCACGTCCATCCAGTGCTTGCCCTTGTGACGCAGGCTGAAACGTGGGATGGAAGCACAAACTCTCTGACAAATCTTGAAGCCAGTGGTGCCAACTCATCGTGAGACCACAGATGTTCAGACCATCCAGCATGTCTTCACTTTATACAAGGAGACACACCTTAGATGTCGAGGTTGCCAGTCAAATAGTCACTTGCTCCTCCTGACTAATGAGGACCCAAACAGATCTGTCTGTAACTAACACACTTTAGTAATACCCTCTAAAGAGAGATCCTGTGAGAAAGCAGACATGAAAAACAAAGGCAATCAGCATTATCCATTCATTCTTTATTCTGCACAATTTGAAAGATCAAAACACAATAAAGGAAAATAAAATGTAGAAGATGCAGAAACTACATTACTACAAAACTAATTAGTAGTAGATTGGTAATTCTAGTAGCCAGCATTTGCTACTAAGGAAAGTAGATAATAAGCTTAACAAAACTTCAAACTGCAATATTTTATCATTCAGATGATGGTTTCCGTCTCAGAGCTACATGCCTGTTCCTGAGAGAAAGCATAAGGTGGTAGCTCAGATACTATGGCAACAATGGAATAAAACCACATAGTCTGGCTTTAGTCAATGCCCTTATACTGCTCCAGGCCTTATACCCCTTCTTGCTTGGAAGTGTCATATGGATCAAATGTCTGCCATTTAAACCTGTGCTAGATCTTTATGTGAAATTACCTCACTTTGGAAACAACCTTGTCTACAGTAAGTAGAGAAGGAATGTTGTCCCCTAATTGAATGAAAGATCTTTTGATTCTTTGCTGGCCAGCAGTTTTAATTTTCAGAATAGGCCCCAGACATGAAGTTGCTATTTTTAAGGGCTGATAATGTGCGGAGTATGACACAATAAATAAATGAAAATAAAGTCTGTGACCCAAAGAAAGAACAATCTATATCGGAGATCCAATCCAGGCCAGATTAAGATTGAAGGTTACAGTGCCAGGGTGATGCAGAGGTGTTTTTCACCCTAAAAATGCAGATTTGGGTTGACAAATTTGTGTCAAATTGTTTCAGTTTAAGAACAAACAAATTCTCAATAATCAAAGTGTTTCATTCATGACCTTTTTAAAACAGCGTGGCTTAATTTTTCTATTTGAATCTCCTTTTCCTCTTGAATTTTACTTCAATTTTATTTTTAAAAAGCCCTCAAAAACAAAGCAAAACATTAAGGGTCAAATAAAACATTTTGTTCAACCTGAAACAATTTTTTCGGGGAAGGGCTGTTGAAAAATTCAAAACATTTTCATTTCGAGTCAATCTGAAGTACCTTATTTTGCAATTTTTTTTGGTTTGGCCTCTGAATCAGAAAAATCAGTTATTCACACAGCTCTCATGGTTATATGGGGGGGGACTTATTAAATCTTTGTTGTGTGTGTTTAGCTGATGGGATAGTGTGATCTTGGGTTAACTGCTAGAGTCTTTGTTTTCTGAGATGATTTATAGGTGTTTGCCAAGGGCACACTTCTCTTTAGTACAATACAAACTTGTATGAATAAATAATATTCTGAAAAGTGAATGTCTGGTTAGATGAGTGCTTCTTGTCAGGCGACAACAGTAAATCATCACAGCCTTATTTTTGTCTTACTCTAAAAGAGGAACTTCATTGGAACAAAAAAAAAAAAGTAGCAATATTCTAAAGTTTCTCTCTCAGTTGCCCTACAGAAAGTTCACCCTATGACTTTTTTCCAGTCCTCCTCCTTTTGTGTGGTTTCCTACTTTGGTTTTAAACAAGCTGTACACACATACTAACTGCATGTGCCCCCAATATGACAAGTTCATTCTGATGTTCTCTGGATTTCAATGGAACATCAGTTTAAAGTGTAGGACAGCATCCAGTAGACAGATGTCAGTGTTCTCCCTATAAAACGTTAGACAGAATTGAGTAGTCTTTACTTTCTTTGATACAGTCTCAAATTCCCCATTGATCATGATCTTTCTGCCTGTAATACACACTTGACATAAGTAACACAATGAACATCTGGCAGCAGCACAGATGTATCTCTTGTAACCAGCATACCATATAGTAATTCACTATGTTCATTGCGAATGATGGATGGCAATGAATTTAAAGACTCATCGAATTTCTTTTTGTTTCATGCCAGCATGTTTTCTATAGAAATAATTTATTCTGCAGATTTGGGTTAATTTCTCCGATGTAATTGTTCAAAACTGGCTAGAATCTGTGTGGGACACAGTGGTTACTGTCACAATGCTACCTGCATGATTAGTGTGTGTATTGTGTAATATAAAGCATTTTGGGTAGACTAGCTATTTTTTTTACTGCCTTTGTGTCTTTGTTTAGCCTGAGCAATTTTTCAAGGTGTCTTAAATTGGGACAACCAAAAATCAAGGCACAAAAAATGGCCACGAATGAAAAATGTTGATGACCATGTATTTCATCCAAGCAACTCAAAGTTTAAAAAGATGGATACATGTTACATCCAATTTATAGACAGAGAAATTGATGTAGAGGGCAGTTAAATCACCTGTCCAAACTCACAAACTGGGGCTTGTGGGATACATTCAGCTACTCCAGTGGCTAGGGCCATAAAAGTGCATAAATGAGCAGATAGCAAGTGAGATTGTTGAGATGAGAAACCAAAGTTTTCCTGATCTTCTTGCCTTCTTTGAACTATGGTTCTTATTCCATTCAGATTATTGAATTGTGTAATTTTATGCACATTTAAAATCTGTTGGGGATTCATCAGCAATGGAGCCATGTTGATGTAATCTAACTGAGGATCTATCTCAGTTGTTTTTAATGTTGCAGGCAAAGCGTTCCAGAGGTGGCTCAATTTCAGTGGAAGGTAAAGTGATCTCTATCTAGAACCATGACAATTAACACATCGTGGTATCTGATATCATAATATTTCCCTCTCTTCTGCATAGAAAATATCTGGTGTGTCAGATTTCAAGGTGTGGTAACTGTTCACAAATTGAATTTTAATTTTCTTCTTCATATATGATTTTTAATCTGTCATTGCCTTCCATCCCATAACTCCCATTTAAATTAATGGGGGGAATGATTGCATATCCTAGCATGCTTGTATCTAAAACTAATAAAATATAAAGGGCAAACTTTTCAAAAATCCCTACAATTTAGAAGCTCATAGAACTTTTGATAATAGGACATAAGCTCCAAAATCATGGCCATTCTTGAAAATTTTAACCATAAGCCTTTAGGAATAATACAAATAAGTGACACTTTAATATTCCCTGTTCCTAACAAATAAAGGTGTAAAAGGAACTGGTGTGTTCAAGCACAGTAGGGTCTCTTGTAGAACCTGACTCTTCTTCCATTGACTGTCATGTCTGGATCTCCATTAATTCTACATCACTAGACATTCACTTGCAAGGCAACATTCTGCAAACTCTTGATTTCCATCTGAATTTCCTTGCTTCTTTTATAAAGAGACAAGTGAAGCTCCTTGTCTTAGTAAGAATACAAACTGCCATTGCCCACAGTGCATATTGGTGAGCACACAGCAAAAAAATATTAATATCTCAAAGGAGTAGCCAGTTAAAATAAAATCTCAGTTTAATTAAGCTCCCTTAATAGTTACAAACATTTCTGAAAGGTCCTGCAGGAATAAGCATACTAAGCTAATTTTGTATCATAGGCTTTAGAAACAGAAGACAAATGAATCATCCCAAATAATTATGTAGTAAAGTAATAAAGTATTAAAATTTCATTGGTCTCTAGAATGTACTTTATTTGCGAGTATAACGTATGGATTTAAGACTTAAGAGTTAAGACATATTTTAATATATCAAGCTATGTTTGAAATAACACTAACTTTTATTTAGGTATTAGTGTGTTCCTACTAATATCCATTATACTTCTGAGAACAATATTTAAATGAATAAAGAATAAAATTCCCTTACCGTAGAAACACAGGGGCTTCAGGAAATGGTGATGGCATTTTTCCATCTTAGTCAGTCCTACTGGGGAGTAATAAGCCTTTGAAAAACATCAGTTTGCACATGCTCAGCAGAGACTTGTGTGAGAGTTTGGCTGCTCAATCCTCTAAAGATTCCATCCACCCTGTGGACGAACCATCCCCACCGAGAGACCAGGGCTGAGCCAGCTTTTCCCAATTTCCCTGCAACTGCTGGCTGCTGTTGCACTGGGCGTAGAAACTGAGACCAGGGAGACTGTCCTGTGGTCTCAGTGTTTGCCCAGATACTGAGGAGGAAAAAAAGGGGGAGCAGCCTGACTGAAATGCAGAGGGATGAGGAATTGGGGAAGAGGGTAGGGAAGATAAGGGCAGATAGGGTGGCAAGAGAGAGAGTGTGGGGGGAGCAGAGGGGCAGAAGCTGGTCAGGAGTGGAATAGGCAGATGACGGCAGGAGCTGGAGCATGTATGTGAGGGGTGACAGAAGTGGGGGAAAGAGGGGTACAGGGAGTGCATAGGAGCAGAGGGGGACAGATACACGTTGGGAGCACAGAGGCAGAAGGCTTTTCTAACCTAGAGCATGCTAGGCCTGGAATTGAACCCAGGATCTCTGAGGGAATCTCTATTCCACTGTTGTCAGCAAGTAACTGTGAAGCCTAATGTGTGTTCCTCATTTTCCGGGTGCCCAGCAGCAGACAACTGCATCAAGATTTGCAGATGTGCTGGGCACTTGTGACTGCACCTGAAGGCTATCGGAGCTGTGCTTTGAACATATAAAGTACTATAAAAATACCAAGTATGGTGGAAAATCAGGGCCTAGATCTCAAGATAAATTAATTAATGTTTGCAAAACTCTGATACTATGGTGGGAGAACCATATAAACATCCATGAAGAAATAGCTTTTAATTGAGTGAAGAGTTTGGATGGTGTGCATTGAAGAAGTCCTAGAGCCATATATTGGATGATGAGGATGAAAAGAAATATTAAATAACTGAATACGTATTCAGTTAATCAGGCAGGGGTCCTGTGGAAAAAATAGTGAGAGTTCATGTAGTTAAAGATCATATCATATTTCGTGTGCACAAACGGGCTGAGAGTGCAAGAATACATATCTGTGGCAAAGTTTACCCCATTCTATTAATTATTATTTATGTGCATAACACTGTTGGCCAGATGCCTCAGTAAGGATTGGGATGTTGAGCAAGGTGCTCTATGAATAAAGAGGATGATATGGTCCTGGAAGAAGTTACAATTGAGGAAGATGAGCAACAGACAAAGGATAGGGAGGGACATAATTAAATATACATAACTCTGTATGTACTGTGACAATGCCTCTCTTTTGTCATGTCAGGGCTCAGTGTTTCTCCTGCTGCTGTAGAGAGGGGACTGAGGGAAATCAGTCACACTCTGGTGATTTAATACTTCACATTGATTTACTTACCAGAATTTACAGGGTATGCCTTAGGGTTGGCCTGAGGGCAGAAAGAAAGAAAAAAAGAGAGAAATTACATTTCTTAACTCCCAATGGAGTGCTGCCTCTTCTTAGGCCAGCTACCAATTACCAGCCCCCCTCTCTAACCCATTGTGGGCTCAGCTATGCTGGGAACTAAGATTCCCTCCCAAAAACAGAAATAAACACAAGATTTCCTCTATAGGGTAAGGCAGCTGTTAACCTAGGAAAAGCCTTTTCCCCTCACTGCACATAATCCTGCTGTAGAGTATGAAGTTGCTTCTCATCCCTCCCCCTCCTGCTTTCTCACTCAGTGGAAGAGGGTTTTTTTTTTTTAAAGCTTGTAGGCTGCCCTTAATTAGACACAGATGTCCATAATTAACCTGAGGTAACCTGTTTCCATTCACAGGAAAAAAGGCTTTAACCATTTTAAGACTGGTGTATATGCCTTCAATCACCCTTCCAGAACCATCAGGTCTGACTTTGTCACAGGATATTTGCTACGATACTCATTTAGTAATTATATAAATAACAAAATTTCTCAATTGCCTCACAGCCTACCTACTTAAAGGGTTTTAAGAAGGTATTTGAAAGAGGAGAGAGTAGCTTGGTTCGGGAGGAGTTACAGGGGAGCATTCCATGCATGAGTGCAGGCTCATAGAAAATGTGAGGATATTTGGGAAGCCGTATGGAAGGCTATGGGCCACAGTGACATATTTGGATTGCAGAATGAACATTTGGGTAATATAGCTTTGAATCCTAAAACTCCTCCATCCTGAAGAAAGGGGTGTCCATTTTACAGGAGGTTGTTATGCAGTGGCACTCACCCTGTAGAACAGGGAGAGTTTGAAAGCTCCATTTCACTGATACATACTGTTTTTACAGAGAAAGAGTGAATAGTAGTGCAACACCAACGCAACTCTTGGATGTGGAATTGTTGACTGTCGGCCAATCTTGATATAAGTAACTTGCCGCATTTCTTAGAGGGCATAATTAAGACTGAAAGGTTAAGTTGTAAATAGGGGCTTGAAAAACTATGCTGGTGTCAGGAAGTCTGTGCTAGCTAAGAAAAGCAGCAATACCTTGAATCTAGGGACTATGGACTAGATAAATCTGGAATGTTAAAATCTGGTTCCACAAGAACAGCACATGGACAGAGCATGGTGTACAGGGATTGGTTCCTGCAAAGTAACCAAGACAGTCCAAAAATGTGTGGTGGAATGTGTAGCAAATGCAATATAATGTTTAAATGTACATAAGGGAAGAGGTTGTCTGTGTAACTTTGGATGAACGGTACACCCTAAGCCCACCCCCTACAGTGGAGTCCAATCAGCTTAGCGTAGCTTTGCTGTATGCCAAATAAAGGCACCTGAGTGATGAAATCCGGAGTCGAACTGAGTGTTTTGGATCCCAGAGAACTGAATGAAATGTTCTCCCAGAGCTCGACAAGGTGTTTGGATCAGCCGAGTGGCGAAGGTCTCAGAGGAAATCTCAATACAACACCTCCTGAAATTGTGCTTCATCTTTACAGTGGCCTTTTCCACATTGAAGAATAGCTTCAACTGAGCCAGAAGTGGCCAGCAAAAGGTGTAGCTGCACTGGTTTGACCCCTAAGTGTAGGGTTGGGTTTTGTACTGACTGAACTACTTTGAATTTATGCTGACTACAAGTGGTGGTAACACCTGATTAGCTCAGGCTAATTTTGCACTTGTTTAGCTTTACAGCATGACTACACTAGGGCTTTTAATGGTGTTTTAAAGTATCACTGAACACAGTTTTCAATTCTAGTGAAGACATGACATAGATGTTTGTCTCTATAAATGTTTAATTCTATCCTAGCGTCAAACACAACTAGCAACAAATGCTTGCATCCCTTTGACATGAAAATGTTGCATGTCTGGTCCATTGTGTACATGGTAGTGAAATGAACTAAGCTAAGGTAAAACACAGCTAGGAACAAACGTGTGTCCTTTCTAAGAGTTTACAATCCTATCTGAAAACATGATTGAAAGCTCTACTGTGGACAAGCTCTGGGAGTCAGCTCCAGTGTAGAATCCCCCAATTGCTGGTAGCAGATGCCTGAACACTGTGGATTCCTGACTGTGGACAAGGCCTGAGCTAAGTTTATATGTTGAATGTCAGAGGTATAAATGTCTCTTTTTTGTTCTTCATCAGTGTGTTCAGTTGCACACACTACATCATAAAAGAAGTGAGAAAAGGGTTAGCAATAATAGGATATTGTTCTTTCCATATTGTCTCCTCTAAAGAATGGGAGCACTTATGTGAACATGGCCAAATAATTTTTTAAAGAGCAGGGTCAATGCTCTCTTAGGATTCTTGAGTGAAAGAGCTTTCATATTTCTTTCTCTTCCTCACATAACAATTCTAATCCTCCATGTTCCTCTGCTGCATCTGTTCTATTAATGCACAGCAGTCAGTATTAATTCAGGACTAGAACCCCCAGCACAGATAATAGATGGCTATCTGTCTTTTATTCCCCCTCTCTTTACATTCAATTTTCTCATGTTCCATCAATATATTGTATGTTAAATCTGTCTAGACCATGCTCAAGCCTGAGGCATCTCCAGATGTGTTAGTTTACTATGTCATCATTTTTTTTTCGATCTTAGGAAAGGACAGCTGGTTTTGTATTAACAAACATAGCAATGAAATGTTCCCTGACAAGCAAAGGATTGAACCTGATAACCCTTATCACGTATACGAAGCCTCTCCTGTCACTGAAAACCCCACTATACCTGGTGGACAAATGCTGGGGGACCTATCTGAAAGGAATTCAGGAATATAATGATCAGATTGCCTCCAGTTAAATATTCTATGGAAAGTGGTTGTGCTATTTGTTTTGGAAGGGAAGAAGGATCTATCTATGTCACCATAGGAGCAGAATGTATCTCAGGGTTTAATAGCATGCTTGTATTTGGTTTTTTGTTGGTTTATTTTTTTGTTTTTTGTTTTTTTGTTTTTGTTTTTGTTTTAAATGACGGGCAATGATCCTTCTTATTGGACTCATTTCATTAAAATAACTAGATGTGAATTATAATTTCATAGATTTTAAGGTCAGAAGGGACCATTGTGAGCATTTAGCATGACCTTCTGTATTATGTAGGCCATAGAACTTCCCCAAAATAATTCCTAGAACATATCTTTTAGAAACACATCTGATTTTGATTTAAAAATTGCCCATGATGGAGAATCCACCATCATTTGTTGCATAACACAGGCCTTAGAATTTCACCTAGCAACTTCTGTGAGGGAGAATTGTTGTCCTACATTATCTAAGTGAAAACTGTTAATCCTGATAATTGTGGTTGAACTAGAATATATAGTGGTTACTTTGGTTCATGGCTTCTTTCCTTAAAATAGTGACTTTCCCCATGGCACCCTTTAGATGGCACAACTCACAGGAAAGGCAAGTAAACAACTTGCAGGGACACTATGAGTCCAGTCCTGAACTCCTTACTTAGGAGCCCCTCATTTACTTTCATTTCAATCATATATATATATGATTATATATATATAAAAGGGCTATAGACATTCCCATATGGTGCTGTACAATAATAACATGCCAGTCCTGAGAAGGAGGAAGTGAAATAATCTCTTTAGTTAGTGTCCAAGCTGAGTGAGATGTAAAGTAAATGAACAGTGTTAAATACTAAATTATATTTCTAAAATAGTTCCTACTTTTTGGACTCAGGTCTGATCAGTACAACAGGTAAATAAAATGAGCCAGATCCCCATCTGTGGTAAGTCAGCACAGCTTTGTTAAAATGAATGGAGCTGCATCAAATTTACACTAACTGAGGGTTTGGCCCTGAGTGTCTCAGTCTGCTCCCAGATGTACTAAAATCAGGTGCAACACTTCTGAATATATTTTGCTGGTTTGAGGCATTTGTGCCTTAATCATTTGGATGGATGTGCTGCATGAAATTTGACATTCTAGCATTATTATTTTATAGGCTTCAGAATGACATGTTTCACCAAACCTGTTACTTAATTTTAATGCCACTTCATTTTAAGATCTAGTGAAAGCTAAATAAAGTCTTTAATAGTCCATGGTCATTAAGAATACAAGGAGAATTTGTATGTTCCTTGTTAGCTCTAATCCCTACTTATTTTAAAGTAGATAGATAAATGAAACACTTAGTTTAACAAAATGGTGATGATCGAATCTAAAAAGGGATACCAAAAATACATTCCCAACCATCAGAGTTAACGTAGTCCTAATGATTTATATTTCTGCCATTAGCACCTACATGAGGCAACACAGAGTTAAAATAAAATCTTGTATGCCCAGTCACTAAATTCTCAGATATACATGTCATTAGAATAACGTATAGAAGGAAATATGTGACTCTATCAGAAATTGAGGTCAATTAGGGACTCATTATGAAGGAGCAGTGAAATTGATTTGTAACTGTATCTCTTCTGGCTGCTGCCATTGTAGAGAGTTAATAATAAAATCTGAATTCTGACAAGGAAAGTCATAAAAGCACTTCATAGGCAAGAGTTAATCATTACTTTAAAACTTATTATCTGGAATTTATTCCATTCTGCTAGCAAGATTTGTCATGTCCAAGAGATTAATGATTTTGAATACAAAGGAGTTGGCTGACATCAGTTGTAACACTCTATGTTTCAGTGGATTTACATGCAGTATTGTTCCTTTGTACAGCTTTTAAAATCACCACCCTTATCTTTTCTTTTTCCTCCAAAAGCTTGATATCCTGAAATCTATTTTACACAATGAAAATGTTCATCTGTTTCTTTTGCTTTACTAACACAACTTGAAATCTTGCCTTACAGAAGTTGGTGTGTAATTCCATCTCTACCCCATCACATTTTATTTGAAAATTGTTCAAAGTATTTCTATAACAAATAGTTCAGTGGAATCAAGAACTTTTCTAAGACACACACACAAGCACACGGCGAGTATGGTTTATTACTATATATATACAATGTATTATTATTGTGATACATTCACTATGACGTAGTATAAAGAATAAAAACTTTGACCTTAGAGATCCAGTCCAGTTTCCAATTATTCTGAAGTGTTTGACTCCCGATTTGTAGAGAGATTGAGATTTCCTTATCAGTTTCACATTGAATTACTTATATAGATATAGATAGATATTTCCCTTCAGGCTGGGATCACTAAGGACTTAGCAAGGCTGACAAGCTACATGCTTTCTTGCTTGTATTTATCCAGTGTGAAACTTGGAGAGTGTAGCTCTTTGTCCTCTTGGAGCGCCTGGTCTATAGAAGAGATTTATGAGTCTGCTAATGCTTCCACCAAGGGCCGGATTTAGGGCCAGGCAACCCAGGTGACCACCCGGATGCTGGGTTTGGGGGTAATGGGCTTGAGGTACTGTTGTTGTTAGCAACAAAAGGGAAAATAGAAAGATTGAAATAAAATGTTTCAGGTATTCCATATGTGGGTTCATTTTTCACTAACCTCCTAGAACATTTTGGACCTTTGTAGAATCTTCCAGACTTTCTGAGAACTATATTTCTTCAGACCTCCTAGAATGTTGTCAGCCATGGCCTCGCTGGTATATAAGTGGCAGTCAGGGAAGAATGTCCCTCCTCATGGTTTCTATGCTGCTAAGTACACTTTACCATTCTGTAGTCAGCACTATTTCCTGCCACTTTCATGAGCATTTCTTGAATTTACTGGCCTCCAATTAATTGGCATAAACAAATTGTATCTGTGGTTTACGTACATGCCTGTGTGTGTAACTGTGTGTGCACATGCCCAGGCCTAGCTGAAAAGGGCTAGGTTGGATTCTGGTAACAGGGTCCATACCAGAGATCTGGCCAAGAGTCTAGGGAGCTTCATATTGTTGATATGTTATTAAGCAGTGTTCAGCAGACAGTGTTTCATATATATTACACCAAGGGCACTTTTAAAAACTGAACTAGCCTTCTTATTTCAGCCACTGATAGACTATACACATACAGGCCAAGTTTAGAAGGACAGAGTTCAATCCCTATATTAGTTTTCATGTCAGAGCTCTGTCTTTTAATAAAGCATTTTGATATCAGATGAAAAGCTAACTATTATTAATGGATTTGAAATGAAACTCAAACTATTCTGTCTGAACATTATTTCTACTCAAATGCATCACTTTTCACGCAGGGTTTGTCTACAGGAACATTAAGTTCATGGCAAGTTGCAGGTGTGAATCTACCCTATGTTCACCTGCCATGCACTAATTGTCCACATGGACCCTGCTGATGCATATTTGTTTGTCAGAGCACTTTGATGTAGTTGTTTTTGGAACAGGACTAAAACAAAGAATATTAACAAACTGTTAATGTACGTCCGAGGGGGTCCATGTGGACAAATAGAACACAACAGGCTAGTTCAGGGTCAATTCACATTTTGGCGTGATACAAGCTAAGTGTTCATATAGACAAGCTCTTAGATGCAATAAATTTCATATTTCTCCAAACCTCGTCACCAAATCTATTCAGGTCACTTTGGAAAAGAACTAGATCCCTCTGAGTCTTAACAAAACTCTTTATTGTGGTAACAATTGCAATTTAATGTTCATGTTAAGACAAGGCCACATCATCCTTTAGTAAAAATACTCAGGAGAGCCAGACCAATATACGGATCTGCTAGGCTTCCACATCACCAGGTTCCATGAAGAATAAACATCTGCCAAGGAGAAACATAACTCTTACTTTAAGAGTTAAAGATTTGCATGGGGTTTAGAATTAGATGTTTTTTCAGGTCAGAATTGAATTACATTGTGGAAATTCTGTGGGGAAGGCTGCAGAGAGCCTGCCTGTCATAACCAGTACTATTTACTTCTTATTTCATTAGCACTACACAGTTCATTAAATTCTCCCTGAAAAGTGTAAATAATAGGCTACCATTGGATATTGCTTTGCTTCATATTTTATTAATAAACATTGTAGTGAGGGGATTTTTCCTGTTCTGGTTCAGTATTGTACAAATAGCTGTCAAATCCAAATCCTTGCCTTGTGGCATTGTATCAGTTCAGTAATTTGCTTTTAATTAATTGGATCTATTTATGATCATCGGCCCTATTGTTTTATTTGAGCAATTTCCAAACGTCTGGGCAGTTATTCGGTAGTGGGGGAGAGAAATAACATAATTAATTTTATTTAGTGTCAGTATCTTCTGTAAGTATCAAATGGATAAAGTGTCCTTCAGTAGCCCATTCACCTTCAGCAAAGGGCTATCATATCTATATTCTGATATGGTGCTGATTTTAATCAGTGGATTCTATTATAGGCCTTTAAGCAAAAAAGAAAGTGCTGATGAAGGCCATAAAAATAAATGAGGCTTATTGCTTCTTGACATCTTTAGCACTTTCTGAGGTTTCCTGAGTGAGCAGCAGTAGCAGACAATAGCTAGGAGATGGTGTGTAAGATAATGAGAAAAATAAATGCATCCCTGGCAGCAGCCAGCAGGAACTATTGCTAACATTCATTACCCAGGGTCTTGGCTGCCTCCGGTATGATGTTATTAATTTGTAGAATGAGCTAAGAGGTGTGAAAGAGAGCTGATGTTTGCTCCTAACCTTCCTGACCATCTTTTTTAATATTAACAGGGAGGTCAAATGTATTATCATTTTGAAACTGTCTTTCTCAATCTCTTCCCTACCCCACCCCATGGGAAGCGAAGTGAAACATACCAGGTTAGAAAAATTGGATTCAAGTTTAGGCCTACTCCTGTTAAGGTAAAAAATAGTAATTAGAATAGAGTGGGAAACCTCTTAATAAGTTGAGTGGATAGTGTAGGGGGAATTCTTCACATTCAAAAGCCAGCTTTGGTTTGAGTGTATTTTGCAACCCTTTCACATTCACTTTCTAGGCACATTACAGCTTTACTAGTGAAAATATTTTTTAAAAGTGGTTTTTAAGTTTGAGTGTTCAACTTGTGGAGTTCAGATTACGTATTTGATCTCCAATTCACAACCAAGCAGTCATGATTTACACTGTAGCGGTCAATTACATGAGTCCCACAGTATTGTTTCTGTTTCCTAGTTGGATGACTTACCTGACTAACCAACCCAGCATGATTTGCAATTTATATATTTGTTTGCAAAATATACAGTGGGCCAGATTCTCAGCCAGCGTAAGTTGGCATGGCTGCATATATATCAGTGCCAGTTAACACCTATTGCAGATCTGACCTACCCAATTCCTGCCATGTTGGCTAGTTAAGTATATCAACCAATCAGGGAACAGATAGAAGGCCATAGGATTGATGTAATGAACCAACACATCATGAATTACAAATTGGGGTATTTTAAAACAGAATATCCAATTTGCAGTGTGTATTGTGTTGGTTACTTATGTAAATCATCCTACAAGGATGCAGATTTATGTAATTAATGCCCCATCATGAAATGTGCTATTTGAAATTTGTAAAAAGTCTGTTGACTAAGAATTATTCACTGAAAGTATTTGTAAATTACTTGAAATAAATGATCCTGCACAAAAATTACACATGCACTTTCCTTTATCTGGGGTTAATAGTCCCATTGACATCAGTGTGTAATATTAAGTGTATATGTGATGGGGTGTATATACCCCACACAGACGAGGAAGGTACGAGGGTGGCTCTGGTGGTAGAACTAGCCCCATCCCTCTGGCCCTGTCATAGAATCATAGAATATTAGAGTTGGAAGGGACCTCAGCAGGTAATCTAGTCCAACCCCCTGCTCCAAGCAGGACTATCCTCAGCTAAATCATCCTCGTGAGGGTTTTGTCAAGCCGCAGCTTAAAAACCTCTAAAGATGGAGATGCCACCACCTCCCTACGTAATCCATTCCAATGCTTCACCCCCCTCCTAGTGAAAAACTTTTTCCTAATGTCCAACCTAGACCTCCCCCACTGCAACTTGAGACCATTGCTCCTTGTTCTGTCATCTGCCACCACTGAAAATAGCCTAGCTCCATCCTCCCTTGAACCCCCTTTCAGGTAGTGAAAGGCTGCTATCAAATCTCCCCTCATTCTTCTCTTCTGCAGACTAAACAGGCCTAGTTCTTTCAGCCTCTCCTCATAAGTCTTGTGCTCCAGCCCCCTTATCATTTTTGTTGCCCTCCGATGGACGCTCCAACTTGTCCACATCCTTTTTGTAGTGGGGGGCCCAAAACTGAACACAATACTCCAAATGCGGCCTCACCAATGCTGAATAGAGGGGAATAATCACTTCCCACGATCTGCTGGCAATGCTCTTACTAATGCAGCCCAATATGCCATTAGCCTTCTTGGCAACCAGGGCACGCTGCTGACTTATATCCAGCTTCTTATCCACTGTAACCCCCAGATCCTTTTCTGCAGAACTGCTGCCTAACTCGTCAGTCCCCAGTCTGTAGCTGTGCATGGGATTCTTCCGTCCTTAGTGCAGGACTCTGCACTTGTCCTTGTTGAACCTCATCAGATTTATTTTGGCCCAATCCTCCAATTTGTTTAGGTTCTTCTGTGTCCTATCCCTCTCTTCCAGGGTATCTACCACTTCCTCTAGCTTAGTGCCATCTGCAAACTTGCTGAGGGTGCAATCTACCCCCTCTTCCAGATCATTAATGAATATGTTGAAGAAAACCAGCCCCAGTACTGACCCCTGGGGCACTCCGCTTGTGACCGGCTGCCAGCTAGACATGGAGCCATTGATCACTACTCGTTGAGCCCTTTGCTGTAGCCAGTTCTCTATCCATTTTATAGTCCATTCATCCAACCCATACTACTTAAACTTGCTGATAAGAATACTGTGGGAGACTGTATCAAAAGCTTTGCTAAAGTCAAGGGATATAACATCCACCGCTTTCCCCTCATCCACAGAACCAGTCATCTCTTCATAGAAAGCAATCAGGTTGGTCAGGCATGACTTTCCCTTGGTGAATCCATGTTGACTGCTTCTGATCACCTGCCTCTCTTTTAAGTGCCTTAAAATGGATTCCTTGAGGACCTGCTCCATGATTTTTCTAGGGATTGAGGTGAGGCTGACCGGCCTCAATATTGACCAGCTGTCAATACTGTATTGTAACCCTTCTGCCAGGCAGAGCCAGCAGCAGCAAAGGGACAGGTTCTATCTCTAGGGGTCCCTGTCAATGATACAACACCAAACCAGCTCAAGCCCTCACCCAATCACCTGGGAAATCCCACACTATCCCTTGTGTGCCCCAAAGGGCAATATTTCCCCTCTCACAAGCACAGAGTCTGAGTGTAGAAAGTAAAACTTTTAATAACAGGAAGGAAGTAACATAGCACTGGCTTGGGAAACAATGCAATCAGAATTCATGAACTCAATGAGCCAAACCCACCCCAGAGTCTGGGAGCGTGTCCTTTGCTTTCCCCTGTACTGACCATAGTAGTTGCAGTGTCCACCTCTTGGCTGGGGGCTCAGCCAGTCCCCCTCTGCAGGCTCCTGCCAGACGTGGGCTTGACCAGGCCCCCTCCACTGCTGTCTCCTGCCACCTCTGGGCCTTGCCAAGTCCCTCCTGGTGGCTCCCACCATCTGCAGGCGCCAACCACTCCTGGCTCCCACCACCTCCAGGCCCAGCTAGGTCCTCTCTACTGGTTGTCAGTCAAGGTTTCCTTTTTTAGTGATTTCAACTCTTAGTGAATTTCAGCTTTCAGCTCATGGGAAAACCTTCTGTTAACACAGGAGCAATGTCCCTACTCTTAATAAAACAAAAGACTCCAAGAGGAATAATTAATTCTACCTTTTAACAGTGGGAGGAGATAGTCAATCCATGCCTGAGGATGCTAGAAGTAGTGTGGCCTCAGCCGGAGACTTCTCAACCCCTCTGTGATTCCCTTACAATGCTTGAGCGTCCGTATGCCACCCTTGTTGAATTCTGTTAAGATGAAAGTGAATTTTTCATCAGACCAGACCAAACACAGATCTGCTGCCATTTGTTCATACAATTGAAGGCCAACATTTCATTACCCCTGCAGTTAACACAAAAATGATTTGTAAGACAGTACCAGACATACTGACCATTTCTCATCATGCTCAGCACCTCACGTGCTTATGCAGATACCGGGCAATAAGCTGAGCACTTAATCGTACTCATTCAAATACAAAGCCCATGCAAACAAAATGATCCCCCCTCTGCTGCTAAAGAGGAGGAGTGCCACTCAGACCTTGTTTACATCATGTTTGGGAGGGAACCTTTAAAAGGGAGGAAGTTGCAGTCAGCAGGGGCAGAGAAGAATTGCCCTAAGCCCGCGTGAGCCTTGAAGCCGCAGAGGGAATTCCTGTCCAGGGGAACTTCACCCTGCCACTGAGAAGAGTACAGCAGACTCTCAAGGTAGATGACAGGCTGATCCTGACTCAGGGACCCAGCCAGAGTGATTTCCCTACCCCTACCCCCACGTTAGTGATGGGTCGTTGGCAGCACTGACTTGCCATCCCCTTTGTTGCTGGGGCCACAGGTAGGGAGTATCCCCAACTATGTTGGGGTTTGTGAATTTCATTTTGATCCCCCATCTGGAGGGATTTAAGAAGGCCCACAAAGGGCAGAGCAACCCCCTTGCAAATAGTAAGGAAGTGAGGCCTGTGCTGGGACCACCCAGCATAGATAACTGGGCATGGTTGGGTCCTCCCATCATCTGAGGGAGGAACCACTGAAGACATTGTGATAGTGTGTATAAGTCTTTGCAAGACTGAAGCCTACAATGATAATCTTGCAATCTGATTATGGAAACTTCATGGTCAGAATAAAAGGCAAATATATCAAATAATTTATTTTCTGTCAATTATCCACACGGCTTGAATTTTTATATTAAAAGACTGAGACATGGCAAGTGGAAATATTTGCTTTTCTTTTACATTTATATCTCTTGATCTTGGGGATTCATGACGGTGCACATACAATGACCTGGAGCAAAGTCAAACATAGAAATTAATGAATTTAGAGATTTAAGGAAATATGCTTCTTACATCATCTAACCTTTCTAATTCTTTTCACTTTACAGTAATCTGTTTTCTGGAAATGAACTTAGTGTAAGAGGATGGCACTTTATGTTGTTTGTGCAAATAATGACAGGGCTGTCATTTATTTGGGAGATTAATTTTATGCATGTATAGAAAGATATGGTATATTGTCTCTATATAATCTAAATGAGGAACAGTGGGAAACAAACAGATTTAAGAGTAGCCAGATTAGTTTGGAGAAAAATCCAATCCCCTTTTGAGTTCCAAAAGGATCATTTTAACTTTTTTGCATGTAATGGATTTACATCTCTACCTTTTCTGTTTTGAAAAAGAATTTTATAAAACACTACGAAGGAAACAATTTTTCTTGTATTTTACTTGGATAGATTTAGCCATGCCCTCAGCATCTTCCTTTTTTCAGATTCTCACTGGCCTTTTCTCCTAGAATGTCCTGTCCTAAACATAATCTTCCTTATAGAAACATAGTGCCATCTTCTGGCAGACATGGTTCAAAAAATTTACATTAATATACCACTAAGATTAAAACTAGAAGTAGTTGAAAAAGAGCTCTCTATCCCATTATACCCCTAAAAAAATTTAAAACTATGGCAAAAAATTAGTTGGTTTTTCATCAGAATAACTATAATTTCCAACCATCAGTAGTATTTTATTTTATTTTTGGCAGTAGTGCCTTCGGATCCAAACGGGGATTAGGACTCCATTGTTTTATAGCACAGACAGCCTTTGTCAGACAGCTCACAATCTAGGATATTAGAAGTCACTAAAGGAATAAATTAATATCTCTATAGTAACATAATTTTAGACACATTGTACATTCTGTATATGGCATTTTCTATTCATAGATTCATAGAGTTTAAGGCTAGAAGGGATCATTTTATCATTTTGTTTGATTTCCTTTATATCACAGGCCATTAAATGTTACCCAGTTAGCCTTATATTAAGCCCAAGAATTTGTGTATTCCTGTTCTTTTTAAACATGTATCATAATAATGTTACTCAATATGTGTCAGAAAGCAGAGTTGATTGAAATTTTTTCTTTAACTTTTTGGGGCAAAATGCCTTTTCTAAGGAAAATAATATTTTTAAAAGAAAAAAAATAATTTCCTTCACTTTTTTTTGATGAAACAAATTTTAAACATTTCTTTTTTCAGATTAATTTTTTGGTGGAAAAAAGATTAAGTGTAACTTTAACGCCCTTGTGGCCAAGATGGAGTCTGCTCTCCAGGCAACTCTGGCCAAGAAAAGCCACGTACAGGAACGTGGCAGGGAAAGTCTCTTCCATTCCAGTGGCACCTGATCCAACCCCCCCGCAGTGAACACACACACACTGGAACTGTACATTGACTATAGGAAAGGGAAATATTTATTTACAGAGGGCTAAATGGAGAAAAACAACAGGGAAAAAGGTGGAGGAGCAGTACAACAGGGTTACATTCAACACAGGCCCCACAGGCCCAGTGGTACCTCAGTCTGAAAGGGCAGGCACCGAGCAATGTGTCTGCACTGAGAGTTCAGGAGTTCTGGGAACAGTTCCAGTCCGGCAATGGTCTTGGATGTTTCTGGTCAGTGAACTTTCCCCAGCAAACCTGTGTAATACCCTCTTCTGCTGCTCTCTGCAAAACCACACAGAGCGACACCCTCCCCACTTAACTAGCTACAGCCTCCCTCCTTATTCCCAGTGCAAAGTCACAAGCCCTAGTACTCATGGCCCCATACAGCTCCGGGGAGCAGTGCTATTGGGGCCGCTCCGTTTTGTCCTTCTTGGGTGATCCCTCTTTGTCACAGTGCCCCCCTCCTGGATCCTGTCCTGGGGCATCCCTGGTTGGCCTCTCTCTCCCTCCCAGGCTTAGGGCAGGTTCTCGGCTGCCTGTTTACGGTAGCCTTTCTCTTTAGAGTTTCAGATACACGCATCCTGTTGCTCTCTCCATCCCCAAACAGCACTTCCTCCTTCTGGAACAATCAGCATTTCACCCACTGGGAAAAGAGTTAAAAGGGCCATGATCTCAAAATCCCAAAGGGGTTACGCAAGAAATTCTCTTAAAAGTCTTAAAAGCAAACAATTTTATGTCAGTTTTTATATGGAGAATAGGTACCCATTGCTGACCAGCCGTACTGTAAAATATGCAATATGTGTTTCATGTCCAGGATAAAGTTTTGTTATCAGAGGCGATCAATGTTCCTAAGGTGCCCAGTGGCCTGGTGTCACCTTAAACCCACCTCCCAGCAAAATTAATTTTTTTATTTCCTAAATTCAGCAACCCGCACACTATTGTGGTAAAGTCAGGCTAGAGGGCTACCAAAGGGTATACCAGGGTCGGCATGGGGGCCCTAAAGGGTTAAAGGCTCTTTGCCCTGCAGGCAGAGGAGAGACTGCAGCAGGGCAATTAGAGACACCTGGACCCAATGAAGGGTGATGCCAAGTGTATTTAAACCCTGCCTTCCCAAGAGGGGGAGGATGGAACAAACCAGGAGGAAGCTGCCAGAAGGCTTGTGGCGGCTGGAGGAGAAATGTGAAATGGCTTGTGACGGCTGGAGGAGAAAAGGGGAAATGTATATTTCATTCTTCAGAATATAACAAATCAATGTGTATTTTCAAATGTTGTTAATATCCCCATCGTGGCTAATTTTCTGGATTTATTCAAAAACCAGTAACTTCACTATTATCTAATTATTCAATTGCCTACAACTATATCGATTTCTCCTAGTTGTAATCCCAACAAAATGGCTTCCAGGTTATTTTCTAACTATGCCTTTTGTTCATGGAATTCATTGCCTGCCACTACTCAACGTTTTAGAAGAAAGAGGAAGACAAAATTTGCTGTTTTTTCTTATGAATTACTCACCATTTTATAGCATTTAATTGTACAGCAATTTGCAACTCTTTTGTAAAGGACGCTATACAAATGTATGTGGTGGGCTGTGATTTTCATTAAGTAGAGAAAATCACTGTCTGTTTTCAGTATAGGTGGACATTTGGAATGACTTCTATTGTGCCATAAGATACACAACACAGGAAAATAGGTGAGCTGCATAATAAAGCATCAATTAAAAAGTCACTGCCCTAACAGCTAAATATTAAGGCAAAAACAGTCAAAAGGCAATGCAGAACGATTTGAAGGCCCACAACTTGAAATCACCACTGTCTTTGTGTGAAGTCATTGGGAATAGATGCTATGTAGGCCCTTGCAGCATTGGGGCCATAATATGTGGTCATTATAGGTCTAATATTGCGCCTACTAAAGTTAATTAGAGTATTGCCAGTGGCAAATTGATAAATACATTAATTAGGTGAAACAGAATTGATAAAATAGATCTCATAACTTTTCTACCATTTTGAAAGTTTCACAGGCTCATCTGATGAGACTTCAGTATTACTGAATCAAAAGACCGAGCCATACTCTTTCATTTCCAGGCCAGGATCTTAGTACTATCGCTTTAGCCTGCTAAGCTAGTAACTCCTATGAATTTTAACATATTATGTACTTTTATTATGCCCTTTCCTGAAAAAATGGAGATCTTATAAATCAGTAGGCAGATTTATTATATATGCCAACACTATGCCTCAATATTGGTGGTGATTCTTAAAAAAGAAAAGAAAAATAAACTAGTTTAATCAACCAGTAAGTGAATAATTCAAAGAATCCCCTGGTATTTCCTTAAAACTTAATGAAACATGTTTACAATCTTTTCACATACTCTCTTCTGTATCCATAGAACATAGGATTGGAACGGGCCTCTTGAACCAACGAGTATAGCCCCCTGCTCTCACAGGAAATTCTGTCAGATCCAATTAATAAAAGTATCAAGCTCCTTCTTAAAACTAGTTAGGTTGTTTGCCCTTTTCCTCCCACTGGAAGGCCGTCCCAGAACCTCACTCCGCCAATGGTTAGAAACCATCTTTTAATTTCCAGTCTAAATTTATTCATTGCCTGTTTATACCCATTTGTTCTTGTGCCACCATTTTTCGTGAGCTTAAACAGCCCTTTTGGTGTTATCCCTTGGTTAGTCACACAGCCGGATTAACAGAGAGAATGGGGTACTTCACCTGAGCCTTTGTGTGGGACTCTTTAAGAGAAATACTATCAGTCAAGCAAAACGTAGCTTTCCATATGAGTGAACATAGGCTGCTTTCCTCTCAGTGTAACAATTTGTAGGCATTCACCATGACATAAACATGTACTAGATAGTAGAGCTGGACGGGAATTTTTCGACACAAGCTTTTTGGGGGGGGAAATGCTCATTTATCTGGTTCAGCAAATTTCCATTTTGAAAAGTTCTCACTGGATGCGAAAACCATTTCCTGCCCAGCTGTACTATACTGTATATTAATGATATACTATCAGTCATAGAGAAATGTTACAGGAGCTTTTATAAAAGAAACATAAATCAGTCCAGGCTATGCTTTATAATTCTTTATAATCTTTTTTAAAAATAGGGCTCAACAAATGTCCGTATTTCTCTTAATTATTTATGTGTCTGCTCACGCGCTGCCTCCCCCCCATTACCATAGAATGTGTACTCATCACACTCTTTAAAGTAATGAATCTCAGGACATTTTTGTGAGGTAGAGAATTACAATTATGACTTATGGATGGGGAATTGAGGTATAGATTGACTATAGGGCAGTTTTTTAAAGGTGTCTAATGATGCAGATGGCACCTAGTGGAATTTTCAAAAGAGCCTAGGCGGTTCTGAAAACCCTACTAGGCTCCTATCTGCATCTTTAATTGGAAAAAAATACTTTTAAAAAAATGGCCTTTAGTGATTTGCCCAAGGTCATACAGGAAGTGTGTGTTAAAGGAGGGGATTGAATCCACATCTTCCAAATCCTGAGTCAGTGCCCTAGCCGTAGGACAATCCTTCCTCTCTAGTGAATTAGAACAGGTCAAAATTTTCCAATTCATGTATGTAAAGTTAGGCCCCTAAATAAGTGGCTTAATTTTCAGAAGTGATGAGCACCCACAATTTCAATTGGGTATTAAACATAAAAGCTGGGATTTTCAGAGGAGGCCTAAAGGAATTGAGCCCTTACCTCTCTTAGGCACCTTGGAAAAATTCCCAATTTTTACTCATTGATAATAACGAGAATATTTTTTTTTTTAAAAAAAGGCATACAACATCACCAAAATATTTAGTAGAAAGAATGGATGGGTTAAGTCTTGGCCCCATTGAAGTCAATGAGAATTTTGCCCTCTGCATTGCTATTACATCATAGCTACCTGCTAATGCTGCCTTTAGCACCATTGAGAGCATATGGGAAACTGTTTGGAAGGGTGTCTGATTTACTTCCATTATTTGTAGTTGAGCTATTGTGCTACCTACAAGTTAAGGATGAAGTTGTTCAGTCAGTTCCCCAAGGATGCTGGATCTGATCTTCTGGGAGATGACTCTCTGAAGAAATATGAATTGTTGAATTCTCATCTTTTGAGGCTGGGAGGACAGTCAGAATGTTTCCAAGTGTGGCTGTCCTAAGTCTGTGCAGCATATGTTCCAATATTCAAAGTGATCAATTTGTCAATGCACAAATTAGATTTTTAGTCAGAATATATGTGACTCCAGATAAACTCAAATTCCCTTTCCCAAGACTGCTGGAAAATCTGAAAAGATAAAAGCTCATGTTCTTCATCTCTGGTGGGTTCATTCTTTTATTTTTATTTTCTAGCAGCCTGTTAGAGGTTGAGAGAAAATCATTCTCTCTTCTTACCAAGTTTATCCCAGCTCCCATTGAACTCAGTTGAGAGACAGTCATTGACTTCAGTGGGAGCTGGTTCAGAGCCTTAACGAATTATTGCAAAGATTTGTGTCCGTATCTTATTTTGGCCACTGAGAATCAGATCACCAGATTGTGGAACCCAGCAAATCTGCCTACACAGAAAGAATGGACTAATAAGATTTGATTTATTCATGCAATGGATAAAGTGACCTTAATCCATTCTTAAGTAAATTTAAGAATAAACCAAAGTTAACCTTTTTGTTACTCCAGTATTGTGTGCAGTAGAAATAAGCTGCTTTTTAAGGATGGTCCATTGTTTAGGGTGCTTAAGATGGAAGTTGGAAGACCTTGGTTTAATTCCCAGCACTGCCATGACTTGCTTTGGAAGTCAAGTAGTCTCTTTGGGCCTCAGTTTCCCGTAATTAAAATGGGGGTGATAGGGCAGTACTATCTCATAGTGGTGAAAATAAATATAGTATAAGACTTTGTAAGGCTCATATACTTCATTAATAAGACCCATATAAGTGAACACAAAAGTTGTTTCCAGTATACAACCACCAGTTTGACACTATCGAGCCCAAAGATTTTTGTTGTGACATGGTGTCACTTGATAAGGAGAAGATTATTCATATATTTTCAGTGTAGATAGACTCAAAAGGATGTAGCTGTGGGCAAAGACTTTCAAGAATGACTAGTGATTTTTGGATACCCAATTAGAGACACCTCTAAAGGACCCTGATTTTTTTCAGAAGGGCAGAGCACCCCACAACTGATAATCAGGTCCCTTTGAGATGTCTCAGACTGGCTGCCCAGAATCACTAGTCACTTTTGAAAATGTTGCCCAGGGATTTTTAAAATGTATTGTGATTTTTAGAGAGAGAGCAATGTAACCCTGAATGAAATTAATGTAGGGCACCATAAAGTGTTATATATGGGATCTCACCTTGTTATACGTGTAAGCTTTTTGCCAGACAGAGTTGGCAGTAATAAGGGCCGGGTTCAATATCTAGGGGTTCCTGTCAAAAAGACAACACCCAACCGACGTGATCCCCCCGCCCTCCCGTCAGTCATTTAGGAAATCACTTGCTATCCCCTGGGCGCCTCCAACAGGCAATACTTCCCCTCTTGCAAGCACAGAGTCTGAGTGTAGAAAATAAACCTTTTAATAAAAGTGAGGAAGTAACACAGCACTGGTTTGGGGAAGGAGTGCAAACAGAATTTATAAACATCAAAACCATGAGCAGAACCCACTGCACACCAGAGTACGTGGGGCGTGTCCTTCGCCTCTCTCTTCCTGCTTCCCCTTGCCCACCGACTGTCCCATCATAGCTGCGCTGTTCACCTCTCCATTGCCAGACTTGGCAAGCCCCCTCTGCTGGCTCCCGCTAGGCTCAGCTAGCGCTTGCCACCTTTCAGTTGCAGGCTCAGCTATGGCCCCCCCTTAGTGGCTTCTGCTGCTGGCCGAGCTAGACTAGCCCCACTAGCCAGTCTCTTGAGGTTTCCCCAATTCCTTTACCAATTTTAGCTCTAGTGACTTCAGCGCTCAATGACTTCAGCTCTCAGTTCCTGGGGAAACCCTGCTACTAACAGAAGGGTTGTCCCTGATTTTAACAAAACAAAAAACTGCAAGAGGAATCCCATTGATTCTATCTTTTGAACAGTGGGAAGAGACAGTCGAATCACGCCTGAGGGTGGCTCTTAGTTAGACCCTGTCCCTTCCCTGCTGCTTTCACAGTGCTCAGGCATCTGAAAGCCTCCTTTGCTGAGGTCTGTTTGGGTGAGAGCGAATCTTTCATCGGAACAGGCTAAGCACAGTTCTGCTGCCGTTTGTTCATACAATACGGGGACAACATTCCATTACCCCTGCCAATACCAGCCAGACAGACCAGTTATCCTCATGCTCAGCAGCTAGGTGTGCTTATGCAGGTCCAGTGCAATCATGCTGAGCACCTAGTTGTACTCATGCAAATAGAGTGCCCATGCAAATAGCGTGCCCCCCTTCAGATGGCTGAACAGGGGAGGGCCGCTCAGACCTTGCTTACATACAGAGTTTTCTTTCCTTCTCTTCCCCTCTTTTCCCCATTTATTGATTCACTGAGGTTCATAGAATCCATTGGGTTTCCTGGTTATATAGAAAAGAAAATAGGAAATGGAGAACTGGCCCATCATTCCATGTGTAAATACTAAATTGGGCATAGTTCCTTGTGGTTAGTTTCGGTTGCAGCTTGGCGAAACAAGTTCACGATCAACGTTCACTTAAGCTCTTAATAAAACATGCTATGATGATGATAAGGCTCATGTTCAATTTGGGGATTGACCAGAAATTTTAATTGTTTCTTATGGTGCCCGAATCAGTTTGCTGGGCACTACGCATAACTGTTCGAAGCCAGCGGTATACGATGGTTTCTGTATGGAGTCTGTATTGCTCACCTTCTCAAATTCTTCTTTCTTTTTGTAGTTTAAAAACCATAAAAATAAAAAACAACCTGTGATTGTAATGCTGGTGAAAGATGCTCTGCTGAAAGCCCAGGAAATGCTCTTTATCCTCAGAACAGGTGCAGCGTAGGAGATGACAGTACAAACTTCCATTTGTAGCCATTCCCACAGAATTTGCCTATGCGGGTGTGAATTAGGGTTTATTTTTAGGGGTTTTTTCTGTTTGTTTTTCCTAAGAAGAATGGAAAACAAACAGAAAGCCAGGACAATAGAAGGTAACAGAAAGTAGAAAAATATTACTGATACTACTAATGAAATTTCCTGTTCTCTGTATAAATAGTCCACATACTGGATCATATAGCGCTATTACCAGAACATTATGGATTAGTCCTTTGCACATTTGGGTGTGCACAAGAGGTGTGTTCCAGGGCAAATGCACGCTCTGTACGAGAGCGAGTAAGTTCAGATACTAGACATGGCTCTTTATGCTCTGAGTAGGGTTAAGTCTGTGCCCACTCCATCAATGGAAAATGCACAAGGTAAGAAAAAGAGTATGACGAGGCTGGAGAATGGATGTGCCAGCAGGATGGGTTTAAGCACAATTCTGTTAATAGGCACTTCTCTACCTGGTATCACCAGTGTGATTAATGTGTCTGGACGGCAGCACTCATCAATGTCAGGTTCTTCTGCACTATTTGTTACTCTCTTACTTTTCACAAAACTCCACACCTTCACCAGGCAGGATTAAACCACAAAAACGTAGTAATTTTTTTAGGTATATAAACAGAGGCTTCCCTTTCCTACCAAGAGCCTCCCTGATAAAACAATTAGCCCCCATTCATGAAAGAATATTTTTGATCTTACTCTCAGGCTACAAAATCCCTTCCATGTTTTAAGAAGCCTAATGACTCCCAGTGGGAAAGTGATGTGTAAAAATTGCTATTGAAACAAACAATACAGCTAGTTTATTTTATAAACAGCTTTGCCCTACATAAAGCAAGTTCCTTCTGTTCTAGAAAGAACAAAACATTATATTCAACGCATTAAAGTGCAGGTTGATTTACTGCATTCTTTGATCAGATGATCAAAACCCACTTGAACATTACTCATAGAGCAACATTTGCTCCTTGCAGATATATCATTCATAACATGCTTGACATATATACCGAGGATCCCAGTGCTTGCCAGCTGCATCAAGGATCCTAGCTTTGCTGCTTGCTTGCTTTCTGAAGTAAACAGCAATAAAACTAAAATCAGTTTCCCTGATATTGATTGCGCCAGCTAGGCCTGAGTGTGGAGGTGTTGTTTTTCCCTTTGTGCTAAGTAAAAGCGAAACTAATTTGAGCCCTAGGAGGCATGTAGGCAGGGCCCACTGGAACTGCAACCTGGCTGCTGAATTAGCCGGTGAGACAAGGAGGCTTAACTATCAAATCTTTTATTGTCCCAGTGTGGGAATGGAGCAATTAAAATGTGGGAAAAATGTTAAGGGGGAAAAAATTGGTAAAAAACATGGACTATATAAAACTAACAGATTAGAATGTTGTGGAACTACAGGCTTTAAATTACCCAAGAGACTCGTTTTAAAGCAAATCAAGTGTCATTTTTTCAGCATTACGAAGTCTGGAGCTGAAATAGATTGTTGCTACATATAGGTACTAGAGGGATGTTTTAACACAGAGAATGGGGCTTGTACTTTTCTTGAGACAGTTTGTATTTTGTAATGTCTCCTCATCCACTGGAAAATAAATTTTACCTTCCAAAAGGATTCTGTGGAAGCTCAAGGCTGCTGTTGATCTCAAGCTGCTAGTGGTGGTGTTTAAACGAGGGACAATTCAATCTGCTTTAGTTGTATTTGAGGTGTTTGACAGTGAGGCAGCTTCCAGCACCTCCTAAACAGACAAACATCCTGTTACGCCTTTTTGACTTTAGTGGCTAGTCAAATTTGGAGGCTTTGAGCCAGGAGCCGTAACTGCCAGGAGCCGTAACTGATGAGAGTCAGGGATTTGCTTCGATGCAAATTTCTAACAAATTTCTGCTTCTCCGAATACAGGAGGAACCAACAGAAGAAGCAGTTTCTCAGGTTACAGCTCTAAGTTGCTTTAGCACACAGATCCAAAAGTTCTCCCTCTCTAACTTTTTCCAGGGTGACACCGTTCAGCCGTGACTCTGCATGTGGCTTTCTTGCATTCTGCCTCTCTCCATTCTGTCTGTTCTCCAGTTCCATGTGTTCTGTCCTCCCATGAACACACACATTCACTAGCTACTGAGCCAAAGCCCTCCACTCACTCAGTCCAAACTCCTGGGCAGGTTTACAACCCTCTTTGTTATAAGTGGGGGAAGACAGGGCAGGCTCTTCTGATTAACCTGTCCTAACAATGACATTAACTGAAGGATGTGTTCACACCCAATCTTAAAGAACTTTGTGATGGATGCTGTCACCAGTGTCTTTCAGCATTGCAATCCTTTTATGGATAGAAAACCTGTGGCAGTTTCATGTTCTCTACAGGTTCTGGATCTGATTTTCCATTGTCTTGCACATTGTGTGATCCTTTACACCTGTGGAAAGTGGATGTCAGATGCTACCAAATCAGAATTCTTTCACAGGTATATTTAAATCCATTGACTCATCGGTGATCTGGAGAGGGGGTGATCTGTAAAATTTTCAGGTGGCAGAAAATTTATTCAGGAGACTCAAAATTAGAGATAACTCTGAGGGGTCTTGATTAAATTAGTCATATGGGCAACACCATGGCAAATTATATGCATTGTTAACAAATGCAAGGTTGTATAGATTGGAAGAATTAATTTGAATCACCTGGGCATATTGCTTGGTTCTAAATGGATGTAAGGACTCAAAAAAATGTCCTGGGAGAGAAAAATAGATTGCAAGCTTACTTAAGATGTAACCTCTCCAGGGCAGGGACTGTCTTTGTGTTTGTACAGCACTTGACACAATGAGGCCTGATCAATGGAAACTTTTGCTGAGTGAAGTGGTAAAAAAGCCAAACAACATGCGTTAGAATTTATAAAGAGTGGGATTGTAAATAATACTGAAAATATTAGCATGCCATATAAATGAATGGCATGCTGTCAGCTTGAATGCTATATGTTCAGCCTGGTCAAGGTGTCAGAAAAAACAAACCAAAACACACATGTTAGCAGAACTAGTAAATGGTCCAGAGGCGGGCCATGAAAATGATCACAGGCAAAGATATTCTTCTGAGAGACACAAGATAAAAGAAATTGAGAGTGTGTACCTTAGAAAAGCATAAAATGGGATATAAGAGAATGAACAATGTAGAGAAGATAAATTGGGCAATGGGCATAATGAAGGAAGAAGGTGTCACTGAAGTAACTGAAAGGCTATATCTTTAAAATGGATAAAAGGGAATCCATAGTTGTACACTATTAATAATTTCTGTTATCGTAGCATTAGTCATACAGCAAGACCCCATTGTGCTGGGTGGGATACAAACACAGAACAAAAAGATGTTCCCTGCCTCATGGAGCTTCCCATCTAAGGCCTTGTCTATAGTGATGGTGGTTGAGCAGGGTGATTTTAACTCTACACTGAAGTGAGAAGCAGACTGCATCCTCACGGCAGTGTGTAGCTCCATGTGGTAGTGAAATGCTCTGATGGGGGCAAGATGGGGGAAGCTGCCTTAGCCTTTTCCCACTGCCTCCTAATGCCAGAGCTTTTCCCTGCTGCCAAAACCTTTCACTGCACCAGGTAATTGCTCCAGGAACAGGAAACTATGCTGCTACCCCAAAGTTCTGGCATGTCTTTACTCACCTAAGCGGTGCCTCACCAGCCATCCTCTTATTTATACCTGTGCTAGGGGGTATGTGGTGCATGAACTCTAGATGCTGCCTGAAGGGTAAACATAGCCTAACTATAACATAACATACAACAGGTGGATGCCAACAGATTGGGGAGTACAAGGAAACAGTGAAGAAATATTAGCTGGCATGGTATGCAGTCGTCTTTGCATACCAACAGCCTGACCATTTTCAAGAAATATTTTACTTTCATCTTAAGCATGTGTTCCTGGTCCTCCCCTAAGTTGGGATACTGGCGTAGGTAGACCACTGGTCTGATTGGATATGGCAATTCTTATGCTCCTATAATCATGTAACATTCAGAGATTTAATATGAAGTACATGGTAAAACAGATTATTATTAAAAAAAGACATGGTAAAAGAACCTAAAGGCATTATGGTGCAATCATTGGAAGGGGTCTGCCAGCACAGAAATGAGGACACAGGAGTTAGTCAGAATGTTACGGAGCTTGTAGTAATAAGGGTCCATTTTAGTTTGTCGTCTTGTTTGTTGCCTAGTTGTTTTGACCAAAAGTAACTCATTGCCTGGGCAATTTGGAACAGTTCTGTTTAAATATTGGCTTACATTGTGCAGTGTCCCATCCTCAAATTTAAACAATGAAAAGCAAAGACTAACATAAAGGTGTCAAAAATGGTGCTGGATACTTGTCAATTATAGCTTGTATATATAGCAATTATAGCCTTGGCTGTCACATCCCCAGCTAAAGGACAGATTCCATGGCTGCATACCGGAAGAGGGAACTACTAAAGGACCACCCCGCCCCCCAATATGATGTGTGCTCTGTTGTGGTGCAGTGTATATACCCTACACTTCAATAGCCACCAATGGGTTAATACACAGAACAGCAACTTCCCCACTTGTGGCTCATTCTTTGACCAGTAACAGTTGGGCTCAAAGACAGCAGCTCAGGCAGAGAGGTCCAAAATGGGGGGAAGTGGTGCAAGGAGCCAGAACCTCCAAGGACAAAGCACTGGAACGAGTTGATCTTGGAGAGGGACCTGGAAGCAGATGGAGATAAGGAGAGTACCAGCAGTGAATGGTAGAGGGTTAGGATTGGAAGGGACCTCAAGAAGTCATCTAGTCCAACCCCCTTTTCAAAGCAGGATCAGCCCAGCTAAACCGTCCTAGCCAGGGCTTTGTCAAGCCACACCTTAAAAACCTCTAAGGATGGAGCTTCCACCTAGGTAACGCATTCCAGTGCTTCCCCATCTTCCTAGTGGCCAAGTTCTTCCTAATATCCAACCCAGACCTCCCCAACTGCAACCTGAGACCATTGCTCCTAGTTCTGTCATCTGCCACCACTGAGAACAGCCTAGCTCCAGCCTCCCTGGAACCCCCTTTCAGGTAGTTAAAGGCTGCTATCAAATCCCCCCTCATTCTTCTCTTCTGCAGACAAAACAAGCCCAGTTCCCTCAGCCTCTCCTCATAAGTCATGTGCACCAGCCCCATAATCATTTTGTTGCCCTCCTCTAGACTCTTTCAAATTTCTCCACATCCTTTCTGTAGTGGGGGGCCCAAAACTGGCCTCACCAGTGCTGAATAGAGAGGAATAATCACTTTCCTCGATCTCCTGGCAATGCAGTGAGTCAGAGGGAGCAGATCTTAGCTGCTTAGTACAGGGAACCTAGCTGAAACTCAGAGAAGGGGGAGGGCCTGTGTTCCCATATCTGCCTCCAAAGAAAGGGGATATAAAGCCCTCCTGACATAAGATGGCAAGGACTATTGAGCCCGAGATGGGGCCAAAGACCCGGCGTAAGGTCACTGGATTTGTTTGTTTGAACTCCTTCCTCCTCCAGAAATGGTGGGACTATAAGTGATTTGGCTGGAGGGCCGAGTGATGAGAAGGGACAAGCCACTGCAGGCGTGGAGTGGCTATTGACAGGGGTTGCCAGAGTCAGAAGCAGCTACGTTATCCCTGGCCCTGATTTTTCAAGATCCCAACAAGGACTGAATCTAGTAGGAATCCCTATGTCAGCTGAGGCGCATGCATTGTCTCCTTCATGTATCCTCAGGTGTGCACGTCACTCCAGTGGGGCATTCTGACAGGCCGCACTGGCCTTTTAAGGGAGATGGGCTCAGCCCACCTGTGTATTGTTAGCTGCTTCCCTGGGTGATGGGTTTTGAGGCAGATAAAAGGGAGCCTGTTGGCATGACTGAAACCAAAATTAATAGGCAGATTTATTTTCCCCTCAGCACTTGTTCCTTGTGTGCCGTGCTATGTTATTAAAAAGGATTTTAATAAAACTGGACTTGCATGTGCCAAGGGGAAGCTTAATGGCAATGTCTAAATTGTACTATTTCAACCACGTGCATGTATAGCACACACAGCATTGCATAGAGCAGATCGGATGAAAGTGAAGTCCAAACTACAGCTGGAGAATAAACATTTTAATTAATGCTAACTTTTATAGGACTTGGAGGACACACATGCTTGTGGATGTAATTCTATTCCCATTTGGTCATGCAGAAGCTAATTTTAATGAATTTGCTAATTTTGCCAGAGAGAATTCATAGTTGCCTATCTTCACCCTAGTACTTTTTTCTGTAATTACTGTTGTTTGACAGCTGTTGTTTTTATGTAAATTTCACAATACAGTTCATGCATCTTAGTGAAGTGCTAAAACTATGAAGTTAGCTGTTGTTTTTTAATGGAACTAAATACAGATGATACAATATTTCTAAGATGCGATTTTATCCATCATATTCCTCTGTCACAGCCACGTAAACTTTGTGGACCAACTTTTACTCTAACTTTCCCCTATCCACTCCTGTTGAGATGACTGAAGTTAGATGGATGTAAATCAAGGCACAATTGCCTTGGTTATATTACCAAAAGTTAGTCAGTTCAGCCACTGAATAGTCTGTGAGCTTGTTTGTCTGAAACCTTGCATCATCTGTAGTCATTTGCAGCTCTGAAAAGCGAGTGGTCATGTTTTATATCTACTTTGCACAGGTGTAAATGGCAACAAAAAGAACAAGCTAGTGGATGATCTGGCTCTGCACCATGTTCAGAAATTATATGACAGGAATGTGCCTCTTAGTCTTTCTCCAGTAGAAGGTTGCTCCAAGAAGTTCCTGTGATCATTAGTGTGGAAATACTCAACATATTTGATATATATTCAAGCACTGAACACAATTAACGCGGTCTGTTGGTGGAGCTGTATCTCATGCATAAGAACAAAAGGATGGCCATGCTGGATCAGACCAATGGTCCATTTAACCCGCTATCCTGTCTTCTGACAATGGCCAATGCCAGGTGCTTCAGAGGGAATGAACACAACAGGCAATCATCAAGTGATCCATCCCCTGCTGTCCACTCCCGGTTTCTGGGAAATAGGGCTGAGAGACACTCAGAACATGGTGTTGCATCTCTGCCCATCCTGGCTAATAGCCATTGATGGTCTTATCCTCCATGAACTTATCTAGTTCTTTTTTTAATCCTGTTATAGTTTTGTCCTTAACATCTCTTGGCAAGGAGTTCCACAGGTTGACTATATGGTGTGTGAAGGAGTAATTCCTTTGTTTGTTTTAAACCTGCTGCCTATTAATTTCATTGGGTGACCCCTAGTACTTGTGTTCTGAGAAGGAGTAAATAACATTTCCTTATTCACTGTCTCCACATCAGTCAAGGCTTTATAGACCTCTGTTATATCCTCCCCTTAATCATCTTTTTTTCAAGCCGGAAAGTCCCAGTCTTTTTAATCTCTCCTCATATGGAAGCTGTTCCATACCCCTAACAGGGTTGCCAGCTTCTTAATTGCTGAACACCCATGCCCTGTCCCCTGCCTTGCCTCTTCCCCTGAGGCCCTGCCCTGCTTTTTTCCCCGCAGCCCTGCTCCCATTCACTCCTCTCCCTCTTCCCTGTCTCTCTCGCTCTCCACCTTCCCATCGCATGCTCCCCTCTCCCCCCGGAAATTCACCTGCCCCCTGCAAGCTGGGCTAGGAGGAACAGTGGCAAAGCCTGCCTACCTGCCTGCCCAGTGGGGCAGAGGGATCAGTTGGGGTAGGGTACAGTGTGGCAGGAGGGGGTTGGTCCCTGGAACAAGGTGCGGGGACCATCAGAACACAGTGGTAGGGGTGTCGGTCCCCAGAACAAGGGGATGGGGTGGGAGCAATTGGGGCACAGTGGGGCAGGAGGCAGGCAGATAGGATTCCAGGCTTGCCTCCAGGCTCCAGCAGCAGCTGCTGCTCTTCCCACTCCCCCCAGTGGCAGAGGCTGGTAGCTGTGGCTAACCAAACCTTTAGTGTCCAGTCAGCACTGCTGACTGGTCACTGCCAGGTTTCTTTTTCAAGAAGACTTTCCGCGTGAAAACTGGACACCTAACAACACTAGCCCCTAATCATTTTTGTTGCCCTTCTCTGTACTTTCTCCAGTCCCAATATATCTTTAATGAGATGGGGCCATCAGATTTGCATGCAGAATTTAAGATGTGTGTGTGTACCATGGACTTATATAGAGGCATTATGCCATTTTTGGTTTTCTTATCTATTGCTTTCCTAATGGTCCCTAACATTCAGCTAGCTTTTTTGTCTGCCACTGCACACTGAGCGGATGTTTTCAGAGCACGATCCACAATGGCTCCAAGATCTCTTTCTTGAGGGATAACAGCTAATATATACCACATCATTTTGTATGTATAGTTGGGATTATGTTTTCCCATGTGCATGGCTTTGCAACATTGGATTTCATCTGCCATTTCATCTGCCAGTCACCCAGTTTTGAGAGATCCCTTTGTAATTCTTCACAGTGTATTTTGGACTTAACTATCTTGAGTAATTTTGTATCGATTGCAAATTTTGCCACCTCACTGTTTGCCTCTTTTTCCAGATCATTTATGAATATGTTGAACAGCACTGGTCCCAGGACAGGCCCCTGGGAAACACCACTATTTACCGCTCTCCATTCTGAAAACAGACAGTGTATTCCTACCCTGTTTCTTATCTTTTAACCAGGACCTTCAAGGATACCTTCAAAGTTGTTCTGAGTGAATGGCTAAATGCTATAAGAAGTGAACGACAGAGATACCTGGTACCGCTCTAATGCCTTTCCATCAAGTTAGATGGAATGTGAAGCAACACTTTACAGTTATTAGCCAGATCTAAACACTGGCAACATGTTGCTAATATGAAATATAAAATGTCATTGATACATACATGGCCACGTGAGAAACACTCCCTGAAGACTGGCGAAATCTGTCCAGTGAATCACATATAAGATTAACAGGAAAAACAGAGAAGTTTGTGTTTACTGTAGCAGCTGATTTTTAGATGTAAGTAGCAATTCCAACTACCCACGACTATTAAATGATAAAGCGATCCCATGGTTTTTTTTCATTAGAGTAAGGGTCCTAACCCTGGTGTTCTGGCCAAATTCCAGGCCTGATGATTACATGCTCCCTGCCTAAATTAATTCCGCAGTTTCAATTAGAGAAGTTATTCTTCACTTCCCGCCCCAACCCTGTATTAGTGCTGCTTTCCATCTCTGGGGCTCTGTTTCAGTGGGGAATAAGCGATTTAAATACCAGCAGTCAGTATAGCACGTGGGACTCCGTCAGGATGAAAGACCATCTACAACAGTGTTGTGCTTTACTGTAATCAATGAGCAGCCATGTACTGTACTTTCCTTAATGGATTATTTTATTTTAGAAGAAAGAAAACAGCAACAGATACGAATTTTTTTTTTTTTCCCAGAGAACTCGGTATGGATGTGTGATCACTTTATCACAGCAGCCATCTGGAAATAGGTCACAGGGAGTTATACAGGGTGGAGGGGAGGTCCCTCTTGAAAGGTAAAGGTGTTGGACAAAGGAGAAGACCTTGCGGTTTCATGACTATATACATCATACATATAATGTCATTTAATATGAGAAATGCAAATGACTCTCCCCCATAATATGTTGTGGAAAGGAAGTGAGACTTTACACAGAAAATGTTGCAGAATTGCGAAAATAGTAAAATGTTTGTATCATCGACAGACTAAAAATACCACCCTGACAAAAGCCACAGCTTCTCAATACCCCTTGTGGTGTTTGCTAGTGTATTGTAATCTACCCATTCAACTGTATGATAGCAATTCAAGAAAGAGAGGCTCTGCCTAATTGCATTTCAGTTAATACTACAAACCGTCCTGTTGTTCTGAACTAAGAGCAGGACCCTGGAAGTAATTTTCAGTGGATAACACAGCAGCAACAATTTTATTTAACTTACTAACGGCAATGTTACATATTCCTATGTGCCAGCAGATGGCACCCTTTTTATATTAACTAGCTACATACATCTATGCCCAGATCCCTCTCTCTCTTACACTTCTGTAACTGTAGTTTGTTTGTGAATTGAGATGCTGTCTTGAATCCATAATTCAGAAATAGTCAGCTATCTCCCCTCCCTCCAGCTGTCTAGCAGCCTGCATCTGTTAGTAATGTCCTATCTCTCCATGTTCCTCCTCCATCCCTCGCTGAGCTGAACTGGCATTTCAACATGGTGAATCAGCATAGCTGGCACTGAATTAGCAATTCTTAGTATTTCTGGGTATTCAACTGCACTTCGATGAGGTAATTACTTCTGGAAATACCAGTTCAGCACAGCCGGGGACAAACAGAAGAGGGGTGTGGACTTTCCCAGTGGGGACAGCTGGTGCTGCTGATTAAGGATGGATGAATCTATTTGGGAAAACAAATCAGTCTAAGCCACAGTTCTGAAGAACTTCCAGATGAGTTCCTACCTTGGTGAACATGTTTGCAACCACTCGAAAAAGAGATTTGGGGTGGTTTGTTTTGTTTTGTTTTTTGCCACCATTACTACCTAGTTTTCTCAAGGGCCCCTGATCTAATGGTTACAAATGCTGAGTTACTTTACTGCTCACATCTCTGCAGTGTTGCTAATGGTGGTCGACTTAGATAGTCTCCTAGGCAGCCGCTTGAAGTTTGCTTATGGGATGAAATACATGCTTGTGGCGCAGTGAATGATGATATGCAGTTAATCAGTGGAGCCATTTTGAACTTGGCAATAGATTGTATTGTATGCAGCTGTATATTTGTACTAGTGCTGACATCTGTCAAGATGTCATCTCTCACTTTACTAACGGAAGACCACCATGCTGTATTTAAAATAGAATAGTAGCCAGGTGACTGGGAGGATGTCATGTTAGTGTTGAAATGGGCCAAAATAATGAATACAAGCTGTAATAAATGATACTTTATAGTGCGCAGATTTTACGTAAGACATGCCCTTGTCCAAAATGGATTTCAGAACCTCGTGTGTGGCAGTTGTTCCCAATCCTCCAATGACAGAAGTGTATACTGTCTGTCCATGTCAGATGGTTGTTTGAGATTATCAATACATGTAAACAATTAGTCCAAAGTCATATGAATTTTTAGTTGGATTACACATCTGGCATCTTCCCATACAACAAACCCACATCAAGAAGATCAGATGGTAAGGACTATAAAACCTAAAAAAAAATAAAAAAAAAGTAAAGTAAAATTTCCATGAAAAGATCAATTGGTGGGTTATGTGAAAACCAGTGTTCTGGTCATAAAACCTATTCTTTAAAAAGTTAAGGAATAGGTTTTCTTGTCTTCTGAACTCTCTCATGTATTTCTATAGCACCCAGCACTCTGGTTTCTAAGCATTGTGATATTTATATATGTTACTACATAACTGTGAGCCAAGTGGAAATGCCCACCCACTTGTCTCATTATTTGTTGAATGCTATTATAATGTTGAAAGATAAAATGAGGTTGCAGAGCAGAAGGGGAAAGGAAATGGTGATTCCACTGCCAAGGATGAACAAACACTATTTACTAATTGATTGAAACAGTCTGGATCAGATAGCATCCCATGCTGCTATACTAGTGATGATTATATTAACCAGAGACATTGTACTGAAATGTTGCCATATTGACATTGGGTTTGGGATGTTCCATGATCAGTTATCATTGGTGAGACCAGTGCTACTGTATGGGAGTTTTGCCATTAGCTAGAATTGGGCCTGAGGTGGAGTCAGTTCATAGTATGAATATCCTTCTGTCACAGATCCACAGGACCTGTGCAATGGCCTGTTTTCAAGCAGTCCCTTGAGAGGACCCCTTCAGCGTGCCAGACCCACAAGGGGTCAGACTTTTCCACCTGGATAGGCCACAAGGCCTCAGCGCCTCCTAATCTGATCCTTGGGGTCCAGCTCTCCTGCTTCTCACCGTGATTTCGGCTCAGGGAGTCTGACTGATGAACGTCTGTTCCTGTTCAGGGATCGCTGCGCTTCTGCAAGTATGTGCTGCAACTCTGTGCAGCCTTTAAAACCAGAGCGCCGGGAAATCCTTCAGTTCGCATAGAGAAGCAAAGGTTAAGACAGAATCCTGATTGGCCAGTGCCAGGGCTTCCTTGAGCCATCTTGCTATAGGAACTAACTTCACTTCCTTACTCTCTCTCTCTGTTCCATTTGCCTCAGTCCTAAGTAAGAGACCACTGTCTCTGTGAGCCCAGTCTTAATCACCATCTGTTGCCACCTCTGCCCATGTCCTCCTGCTGCAAAGTACTGCTCTGTTCACGTGTTCAGCTTGCTGGGAGCTTTCCATGGATAAGTGTCAATTGTTCAGTTATTCGAGTATCCATTGTCTCTATAGGGTCTTCCGTTGAGATCGGTTGGTTCCAGCCAGTCCTTGGTGGCCCATTTATATCATCCCAGACAACTACGTGACAAAGCCCCTTGTGTCTCCTGTTTTTGCCCTAGAAAGTAGCATTTTAACCCTTCTGGGTGGCAATACCAAAGCACGAGGTACAGAGTCCTACAGATAATTCACAAAAAATATTCCAGAAAATTTCCACTTCTGTTTCATCTTCTAGTTAGGGAGATTATGTAGTTCAGACAAAGACAACTGCCTCTACTAGTTACTTTTGAAACGATCACTGGAAAATAAATTAAGCAAAACACATGCAAAGATATCTAGCAATGTAAGGAGGATTATGTTGAATTATCGTTTTGAGTGAAACAAGATGTTCAAATACCCAATATACAGTAAAATCTGAGTTAATGTTGGTGCAGGGAATAATGATATGATGCGCAGGCATTCCCCTTGACTACAGGAAAGCTTTGCTATGGTGTGTTAAAGAGCATTTTTATGATCGTTAGGAACAAAGAAAGCGACTCAATAAGTAAAACCATGAGATCAGAAGAAAACTTTTTCTAAGTCAAAGCCCTCTTCTCCGTGCTGCTTAGGAATTACAAGTTGCTATTTCACTGACTGCGCACCTGTGAGCCAAGGCATGTACGCCTTTGGAGTAGGCAAACAAAAAGTCAGTGTAGGGAAGTATAGTAACATTGTCTCAGGGATTGGGAAAGAATTTGAGATATTCATATAACCCAAATAAGCTGTTTGTGGGTCACTGTCTCCTTGTAGGGCTGCTTCCTCCTAAGGGACATGCTCCTCTATCTTGAGTCATACAAGCTCAGGTGTTTAGTGATGAAAGTCCCAGAGTATAAATCCTGCTATTATCCAAAATAACATTGGTTATGCTCATTTTTCTCTCCTTCCCTGCACGTGAGAACCAACTGTCCATCCTTAATCTCCCGCAGGAGACACCAAGGCAGTTCTCACCCCTGCAAAGCTCCCTGTGAGTTGTTAGATTCACCAAATTTCCCATCCTCTACCCCACATTACCAGAGAAGTGGCTCTGTAGGAAGAGAGAGGAGAGTGTTCAGGGGAGGCACTGAATTAGCACATTCTCCAGTAAACATTTCCCATCTAGTTCCCTCTTTCTCTCTACCCCACTTCCCAGGCTTTACCGGCCACCTGCAGTTCCCCTGTCAGGAGGAAGTTGCAGCTTCTTTTAGCTACAGCTAAAGCCCGTGGCAGAGTTTCTGCCTGGGTGAATTTAGCCCACCTTATATAAATAGTTGTGGCAGAGATCATAGCAATAAGTTAGGCTCTTTTCACAGAGAGGAGTCAAAATGTGTCTGACTCAACTAATGTCCCAGAGGGACAAGATTAAAGGACTTGGTGTAACATTGCAAAGGGCATGATCTGAAGAAACCTTGGGAATGCTGCAGAGAAGGGAGTCAGCACTGTAGGAACTGGATGGAGTGGAATGAAGCATGAGAGAAATAAAATATCTGTCACTAGAGGGCTACACAGTATCAGATAAGTGGATGAATGCTCCATTGGAAGCTATGGGGACAGAAGCATAACACCATATGGAGGGCAGGAGAACCACAGCACAATGACAAAGTGGATTTTACTGCCCTTACTCATTCGATTGAAAATACTCAGCAAAGGAGTGGGGTAGGAGATGAGGAGGGGAACCCAGCTGCTGTGATTGGATCAATAATAGCAACTGCTATATGGTGTCAGATGTGAACCCTACCTGACTGAAGACATGACAGAATCATTTCCAAGGCAGAGAAGGGGGTGACATAAAAGTGACTGACTGACTGATAGCTTCAACCAGTCATCCAGACTTCTGACTCAAACCTATAGCAACAAATCTGATTTGTCTCTGAGGAAACCAGTTTAGCTCTTAGGAAGACCTAATTCATAAAGTCTCAGCAGACCATCTGCTCCACTTCTCAACAGGACTCAGGCAGTAAGGATTTGGAGATTCCCTTTTTCTTTCATTAAATTCTCCACCAACCCCTCCCTCTCTCTCTGAAATGGGAGTGGGGGAGAAGGGGCAAGAACAATACTGCCTTGGCTTCTGAAATAGGTTACATTGTGCTAAACCCTGGTTAACTTGAGTAAAGTAATTAGAATTACATGGGTATAAAACCTGTACAAAGTAGATCAGGAGGTTGGCTCATTTTGCAAAGAACAGTTTGACCAGTTTTGATTGCAGAATTCCCAATAGTTGCTGCAAAGGATGAATGCTACCCTGTCAAATGGTATTTAAGGAGCAGAGAGAGGGATAGAAAGTTCTATTATAGTAAATCTGTTTTTCCTGGTGTCAGTGTTCATTAGCTGATCATTTGGATTTCTGTAAAACTTCTGTTATTGTTAGAGTATTTGTGTCGTTAATAAATCATTTGTGTCAATCTTTGGAAGCATGACCCAAGACCCAACAAAATTCTGCTGTTTCAGCTTCAGACATAGTAGCAAAGTCAGCAGAGTTTTGTAGAGAACTTGAAGCAAAGCATTTAGCTGTCCCTGGAAAGGTGCCGGGTTTTGAAGACTGAGTTTCCTGGCCTTTGTAAATCTAAACCTGTTGATCACAGTGAATGAACCTTTCAGACAGAATCCATCTACAGTACACAGATCGTGAAGCTCAGTGCTTTTTTTTTAATGATTTGCCTTTGCTGGGCTTGGTGACATTTTTGCCTCTTGTCATTTTTGGGGGTCAATTTGGAAATGTAGACAGAATTTTGAAATAAAAAAAACCCAGGGAAAACTTTAAACCAAGTTGTTGCAGATTTTTCTCCTTCCTCTAAATCTTTTTAACCAACAATAAATCTAGTTGAAATTTTGTCAATTTCGAAATTTTGAATTCTGAGCAGGAAACTAGGATATCAGGGAGAAAAAACAGTGAAATCATCACTATTGTTACCCCTCTTTTTGATCACATCATAGTCCATGTGTACAGGCCAAGAACTTAAAACTAAACACAGGGTATGAAAACATGTGAACTAACCCCAGCTAGAACCCACTGTCAGCACACATTCATACTGAAAATAGAAACAAGTGTGACATAATGGGGACAACCTTGAATGATCATCTGTGTGGATGACCACATTAAATAGTAAAAATACCTTTCATATCCGGAAATAATGAGCCTTATTCTGATTTACACTGGCGTAGGTGAGAGTAGAAGTAATGTTCCGGGAGTCCACGGTCAAGAGTGGTATAAATAGTGGAGAATCAGGCCTACATGCTCTCACTCCTTTGCTGGATATGAGCAGTTATAATCAGAATTCAATATCTAAATCCTTTTCACAGTGTAGGAGAGCTTTGAGTGTGAGGTCATTCTTGGTCAGATCCAAACTGGGATGGAGCCAATTTTCTTGGTTTATACCTTTAAATTGTAAACTGTTAGGGATAGGATTATTCTTACTGTAATGCATGTGTTGGGGAAGTGTCCAGTGCCTAGTACAATGGAGTCCAATCCTTGATTGTCTGTATAGTCACTCTTTGGTTGTGGTTTAGATGCAACCAAAATCATGCAAGAGCATCCATTCTTATGCAACTTCATTCCAAAATGGTGAAAATATTCACAGCACAACTTATCTTGCAAGACTTCCACTTTCAGAAACGAATACATTGTGGGATTGACGGACTTTTTACGTCCATCTTTTTGGTATAAAATCTTGTAAGACAAATACAAGAGTTTGGTTCCTATTGAATGAATCCACTTTGAAGCAAATCCACTGGATTTAATGAAAGCCCTCAGCCACACTCAGGATCAAGTCTGTCATGCGAACCATGTGTTTTTCAAGCTTCCTGTGTCAGTTGACTTCAGTAGGAATGTTTGTGTCATTGCATTGTCTGTATTCTGTAGGCTTTGGACAGCTTTTTATTTCATGCACCATTCACCACTTGCTGTAGCAATCTTACAAAGTAATATTTCATTAACACAGTTAAAAAGCTGAAAGGAAATTGAGAAATAATTGTATTCAGGCATGTTTTTAATGGATTTCATTGCACTCTAACATTGCAGGCTGTATTCACATCCAAGTGACATCTATTGACTAAAAATAATTAAGAGTTAGCAAGATGGTTTATTTGTTCAGTTTCTTTGTGGCTTGGGAATTTGGATGCACCTAAAAATAACCCAATTAACCCACCTTAGGGACCAAATTCAGAAGCAGTTGTGTAAAATTGTATGTCTGAGCTAGGCAAATCTCTCCTGTCACTGAAGTCTGTGGCAAAACTTCTGTTGACTTTCACTGAGAACAGGATTTGCCCTGATATGTGTCACTTACAACGCACTGGGTATAAGTAAGCAATGAAAATCAGGTGATGTAAAGGGTTTACAGAGGGATTTGAATTACAGTCTGCTGTCAAAATGCCATGCTGGTTGACCAGCACAATATCAATGTGAGGCCATTTGCTAATAATTGTTCTAAAATGCTTAGTGTCTGCAAACATTAATTTGTTCTGAAAATGGATTACATACACAAATACTTCTTAAAATGCTTTAGGTTGCAAAGAGAAGAACTCTGGGGGTTACAGTGGATAAGAAGCTGGATACGAGTCAGCAGTGTGCCCTGGTTGCCAAGAAGGCTAATGGTGTATTGGGCTGCATTAATAAGAGCATTGCCAGCAGATCACGGGAAGTGATTATTCCCCTCTATTCAGCACTGGTGAAGCTGCATTTGGAGTATTGTGTCCAGTTTTGGGCCCCCCACTACAAAAAGGATGTGGACAAGTTGGAGAGTCCAGCGGAGGGCAACAAAAATGATTAGGGGGCTGGAGCACAAGACTTATGAGGAGAGACTGAAAGAACTAGGCCTGTTTAGTCTGCAGAAGAGAAGAATGAGGGGGGATTTGATAAGCAGCCATTAATTACCTGAAAGGGGGTTCCAGGAAGGATGGAGCTAGGCTGTTTTCAGTGTTGGCAGATGACAGAACAAGGAGCAACGGTCTCAAGTTGCAGTGGGGGAGGTCTAGATTGGACATTAGGAAAAAGTTTTTCACTAGGAGAGTGGTGAAGCATTGGAATGGGTTACCTAGGGAGGTGGTGGCATCTCAATCTTTAGAGGTTTTTATGCTGCGGCTTGACAAAACCCTTGCCAGGATGATTTAGCTGAGGATAGTCCTGCTTTGAGCAGGGGTTGGGCTAGATGACCTCCTGAGGTCCCTTCCAACTCTAATATTCTATGATTCTATGAACTAGAAAGTTAGGGAATGCCAGAATTAGGTTGCTTGTGCAACCTTAATTCAGCCTACTTGTGCATATGCATTGTCATACAGTCTTTAATTATATGATAACACACTACTTCTTCCACAGAAGCATTGCTGTGTTCTGTGCTCTGGAAGCCTGTGGCTTTCCACCTGCTGAATTTCAAAGGCCTGCTGCAAAGAATGAACATGTAAACACATCTCTAAAAAAGAGTTGGACTGAACTGCTTTGTGTGTGGAAAATATTAAAGAACCCTACCACAGGGTCCACAGCCAGCTTCTGTAGTAATTAAATTGTGCATGGATGCTGTATTCTATTTGCATAAAACTTTTTACTTATTTACAGATTGTGATGCAAATCCATCAGCACTTGTGGAAAGTTCCAGAGGGGTAGCCGTGTTAGTCTGTACATAGCAAAAACAAACGGAGTCCTGTAGCACTTTAAAGACTAACAAATTTAATTTCTGCAGGCATAAGCTGTCATGGGCTGTAATCCACTTCATCAGATGTAAGGAGTAGAAATCAGATAGGAGGTATATATATACATCTAAGGGTAAGGAACTACAATGGGGAAGGTAGGTAATAGAAAAGTCCATTCAGTTAGAGTAGCTGAGGCCTATTCACAACCATTGATTACAAGGTGAGAACGTGTGAACAGTGACAATTACTTCTTGTAATTAGATAACCATTCCAAGTCCCTATTCAGATCCAGTGTGATTGTGTCAAATTTGCAGATGAGTTCCAGCTTTGCAGTTTCTCTTTGAAGTCTGTTTTTGAAGTTTTTTTGTAGAAGTATGGCAACTTTCAAGTCAGCTACAGAGTGTCCTGGTAGACTGAAGTGTTCTCCAACCGGTTTATGAATGTTACCATTTTTTATGTCTGATTTGTGTCCATTTATTCTTTTGCGTAGTGACAGTCCGGTTTGGCCAATGTCCATGGCAGAGGGCCATTGCTGGCACATGATGGCATATATTACATTAGTAGATATGCAGGTGAATGAGCTCCTTATGGTGTGATTGATGTGGTTAGGACCTGTGATAGTGTCATTACTGTGATTTCTATTCCTTACATCTGATGTAGCGGGTTACAGCCCACGAAAGCTTATGCCTGCAGAAATTAAATTTGTTAGTCTTTAAAGTGCTACAGGACTCTGGTTTTTTTATCAGCACTTGAGTTTTTCGAGGAAAAGGGAGCCTTCTGGATTTTATTATAATGCAGGGGCAAATTGGGCCAGACCAAATGTGCTTGCTTATTGCTAATGTGTATAAGGCCTTCGCATCTCCTTTTAAATTACATATTCTTTCCATTTTGGTAGTACCTAAGTGCCACATCCATGATCATGGGGTCATTATGCTAAGTGTGATAAAAATATAGACCCTGTTTCAGAAAAGCATCCTGATTTAGGATCCACAATTAATTGTATGCTTACCTTTAAGTCAATAGTATTTCAGCACACACTTAACTTTAAACACGTGCTTAAGACCTGTCCTGAATAAGGATGAACTTATGTACAGGTTTAAGTACTATCCTGTACTGGGGCCATAAAATAAAAGGCTCTTCTTGCTCATAATCTAAAGAGACTACATACTAACAGTTATAAATGAAGAATATTTCTCCCCATTTCTCAAGAACTGAAAACTTTCCCCAAACTTTCTCTGTCCTAGTTGCTCAGTCCAGCTCTTTCACACTATGACCATCTTGTTCCCCCCCATAGAAAAACCTCAGTTTGGAAGGAAAAAGAGAAAAGTATGAACTGAGAAGTCTAAAGGCAGCTCTCCGCTGTTTCTCCTCCCCATGGAAGGTGGGTGGTGGCACCCATCCATGTCACCACTTTGGAGCTCTTTACCCTCCTGTCAGAACAATTTGGGTCCATACCCACCTGTGCTTTATTATTTGGTTTTAGGTGATGGATTAGGACTTGGGTCTGGTGGGAGGGGTCAGGTGATAGCCGTCGTGTGATGATAGCTTAGGGATGGGGTTCCTATAAGAAGAAGTCTCCTGGGATAGAAAGAAGATGGCCAGGGTGATCTAGGAAGGTATCTCCACAGAAGCCCAGAGTGGGCCTGGCAGAACTCTCCTGCTCAAAGATGTACAGGGAGCTGACTCTTGACACTTGGTACAAGAGTAATTGAGAAAGACCTGCAGGGAGGCTCTTGCACAAGTTCCAGAGGGGACCCAGAGCCAGGGAGAACTGGGGAAGAGCCTTTCCATACTAGCCAGTTGAAAATGGCTGGCTGGACCTACCTGCAATAAGGGGCAGGAGCAGAATCAGTAAGAGGCAGTCGGATCTGGAAAACCAAGTCACTGACACTCTGGAAAAACATCTGAGAGCACTATCTAGAAAGTGAAAAATTGCATGCGATGATAGAGAACATCAAGAGGCTGAAGGTGATAGCCAAAGAGAGGATCTTATGTCCAGGGTTGGATTTCCAATTAGGCACATGCATAGGTGTACCGGCATTCTAGGGGCATCTAAACAGTGGTGGATTACCATGCAGGCCCGAGTCCAAAGGCCCTGGTCTATTTGGGGTCCCCACACGAGTGTGGGAACTCTGGCCCCGTCTCCCTGCTCTTTCTCCTGAGGCCCGACCGCCTGGCCAGGCCAGAAGCTAGAATCCAGGGGTGAGCATATTTCCCCGCATGGAGTTGATCTGGCCAGCCTCACTCTCCCCCACCACTCCCCTCCCTCCCCCCAGAAAGCACAAAGATCAGCTGTAGACGGGGCTGGGGAGGGGTGCTGAAGATGCTGTGCCTAGGGGCACATAAGGTATCAGTTTGTCTTTGCGTACAACGTTGTATAAGACAATCAAACAGCTAGTAGGAAACATTAGCTGCAATGGAGGTCTTATTAAAGATGTAAACAGAAAGATTCTTTGTACAGAAGAGTAACCAAAGAAAAGATGGACAGAACATCTTCGTCTGTTTAAAGTATACCAAGCCCAAGCAAAGTACTAGAAATATGTGATGATGACTTATCACTAAAGCCTGATGTTGATTTAGGAGATATTACAATGGTGGTTAGAAAACCCACCAGTAAACATAAAAATGGGGAAGCAGCTGAAGAGGATAATAATATGGGAAAGATGTTTAAAGCAAGTGATGAAACCATTCTCCAGACTTTCCTTGGGGTTTCAGTTGGAATGTGGAGCAAAGAAAATAGCCCAGCTCAGTGGAGGAGACGCCTTACAGTAAAATTGCGAAAGAAGAGGGACCTCACCACCTGCGATAATGGGAGAGGAATCACATTACTCTCAATATCTGGGAAAATCATGTGTGCAATATCATCCTTGAATGTGTTAAGGGAATGTACCAAGAAACACACAGATCGCCAACTTAGAGAGGAACCGGTAGGTTTCAGACCACGGAGATCAGGTGTAGATCATATTTTTGTTCTTAGACATATTATAGAAAGTTCAGAGTGGCCAGGACCACTGGTGGCAAATTTTGTAGATTTCCAGAAGGCTTTTGACAATGCACAAAGAGACAATCTTTGGAAAATTATGGCATACTACAGAAAACCAGCAAAAATAATTGGACTCATCAGTGCTCTGTATGATAATGTGATATGTGCAGTCTGAGATGGTGACAACATCCAACAATGGTTTGCAGTGACAATTGCAGTAAGGGAAAGTTGTATTATGTCTCAATTGTTGTTCACGCTGATTATTGACCATATCATCAGGATAGGAACCACAAAACACAGAGGAACATTATGGACATACGATAAAGCACAAGTGGATAAACTTGTTTTTGCTGACGACATCGTACTTAGTTCAATACGTCTTTTAATAGAAGAAAAAGACCAAACATTTGGCAGATGCAACAAAATAATTTGACTTGTTCATCAACAAAGGGAAGACAAAATATATGGCTATCAATGTTCTAAAAGCAACAATCAGTGTAGACAGAGAAGGGCTAAAAGAAGTTAGTCATTTTACAATGTTCTAGGAAGTGAGATCTGAGTGATGCTGGCACAATGCTAGATGTTAAGCAACAAACATCAAAAGCAGCACACAATTTTCATAAACTTGGAAAGATTTGAAAAAATATCATGATTGACCCTGACACAAACATATGATTTTTTTCATACCGGCATCACATCTGTCCTTTTCTAAGGAACAAAGGCATAGAAATCTACAACAGCAATTGATTCATTCCAACGTGAATGCATGTGGGAGATCTTCAGAGTTCACTGGAAAGCATTTCTTGCAACATCATAAGCCAACATGGTAACGAGATGACAATGAACATATTGAGGACATGCTTTAAGGATGCCACCAACACGACTTCTACATTGAGGCTGGGTCTATACTGACGGCAGCAAATTCGCTGCCATCAGATTGATGTCTCTGGATCAACTGAGCGGTCTGTGTGGACCCGCTCAGTCGATCCAGAAATTGACGGAGGAAAACACCCCCGTAAGTGGTGTAGTGCTGCGTCGACAGGAACACTGTTCCCGTCAGTGCAGTGCAGTGCGGACAGCGCATGGAATGGATGCAGTGAACTTGACAAGAGATATACAAGTGATTTACGTCACTTCTATATCTCCCGTCAACTGCCACTGAATCCAGAAGGTAAGTGTAGACCAGACCTAAATGATAATCAGGATACCCCATGGAAAGAGAAAGAGAGAAGCCAAATCTAGCAACTTGAACAGACCCACACAAGACCAAATTTTAAAAATGGCAGAAACTGGTGGATGCCACATGCATCTGAGGGTGCAGGAGGATAAAGAAAGAAGGACTTGGCTTTTGGGGAGAGGTATCACCACACAAGTGTCTGAAGACACCAAGGAATGGGAGGAACTTGTTTTGATCGTAAGGTGATGTTTGAATTCTGATGTTTTAGTAAAGGAGTTTCCCCAAGAAAGGATGGTATTTGACAGACAAGAGAACCTGAGTAGTTATTGGAAAACTCAAGAAGGGGAAAGTGGGGCAGTGGCAGGGTTGGATGCTGGGCTAGATACAATCCTGTTACACTTCTCTTAAAGCAGACAGACTCAACTTTAAGTTGTACCATTGCTTGGACTTTTTGTGCTAACTTTGAATGTACCGTTACTGGTCATGCCCCAAACGTGTCCTCCTCAACCTTATTCGTCCTTTGCACTTTCCTGATGCTAATCCTGATTCTGCTGCAATGTGTACTCCCCAGCCACTCTTATATCAGGTGCTGTGGTGTTCCATGAACCTCCAGCCATGAAATTAGCCCAAGGTCCACATTTTGGCTGACACGCTAGCAGCTGATTAGGAACTTCTATGCTTTAAGCAGGAGCTCCTATAGCTTGAGATAAAAAGCCAAGGCTCCTTAGCTGGGGTGGTAACAGACTCACATCCACTATGGATCAGATGCCAAGGAGGACCTGTAACACAGAATCACTAGCACTTTATGTATAAACCCAAATTACCTTTCTGCTCAACCACCTATGACTGTGGAGAATGGGCAAAACTCTACATTTGCATTCTGACAGCAAAATTATTTAAAAGCATTTCCTCAAAAATAAAAATGGCAGATTTTATGAAGAACCAGATGGCATATATGCAAACCATTTTGGGACAAAATGAAAGTCAGTTTAGGTGTATTAGATAATTACACAATTAAACTTCACCCAGCAGCCATCATGGCTAGTCACCTCTACTTTTGACAAAAGTGCCCTTAAATCTTTGATGCACAGGAACAGATTTACATCTCTTGGAAAGAAAGCCATAGTCTTCTCAGAACCTACCTACCTCAAGTGTTATTTGAGGTGACAACAAGAACCAGCTTGCTGTCAGGTTCGATTTATATGGATCCCTCAAATAAGGAGGGACAAAGATTGCTTTGCATACAATTTTGTTTTACTTGCAATAATTTATATCACCAATTACAATTTAAAAATCACTATTGATTCCCATCTAATACAACAACGTAACTACTTAAAACACAATTACAATTACAACTATACAATTATACTTACAGAGCTAGCTTACACTATAGGGTTACACTTATGCTATTATACTTACACTGCACCAGTGAAGTTCGTCAGCAGCAAAGCAGCCTTCTCATTCTGCTGGTACAATTCCCGGGTTTTACATCTGAGTGGAACACACTGTCACACTCAGGTTACACAGCCACACGCTCTACATTCAGGTTTGAGCGGCAAACTGGGGAGAGACGGCATGTGGATCAGGCCCACACGTAGAGCTACTTTGGTGCTTTTCCAACAAAGATATGGGACATCTCCAGTTTACTTCCTGTTTGTGACCACCTTTTATATTTTTCTTCCACACAGCAATATGCCCACTTAGCCAATTATGAAGTTTTTAAGAGCGATGAGATGATTGGGGGCTGTACCCGGACACAGCCTTGATTGCCCAGTTATGTACCAGACAGAATTCTGGCCCCCTGCTTGGGCAGTCGTACTTTTTTTGTGGATAAACTCCAGTTGCTGTCTGCTGTTGACAAAGGATCACTTATTGCAATACATGTCTGAATACTATTTAAATGAAGTTTACTGAGTTTCGAGTAACAGGTTTACCGAAACCTACAGGCCACATACTGATTTTCAGTACTTGACACCTTCTCCCGGAGCTTATCACAGAGATTTTTGACAAGACAAGGCTGGATGTTGTTACAAAGCAGTTAACATTTTACATCCAGGCCCAATGAGTTTATATTTCTATTAATTTAAAATGGAGTTGGGTCACTTTAATTATAAAATGAAACAATGTTACAACATTATTCATCAGTGCTATTAGTCATTCACTTCTGTAAGCTTTAAAAACACACACAATACATATTAAAATAAGGAATAATCAGTGGCTATGATTAAACAATTTCTTAACACTCTCCTTTATTTCTTTATGTTGACTGCTATTATTCCAAGGTATCAGGTTCTACATACTTTCCAGATACAAAGAACACCCACCACAACTCCAGGCAACATCAATAGGAGTAGAGTGTTCAGGACTCCTGAAAATCTGGGCTTGTCTTATAGGTGTGGGGAAAGCTTTTATGTCAATGGAAAACATCCCCCTTCAAATGAAAGGCAATATATACCTGTTGGTGATCATTATTACTCACATTGACAAAGCCATGCCAAATTACCTCAGCTGTAGCCCCCAACACCTCTTCTTTTGTGATACTGGACTCATGTAAGCGGAGACTATATAAGTCATAATAGTGTGTGGTGTTTATTTTTTATTTGTATGGCTATGTAACACAGGAAGCAGCTGCACCTAATCAATGAATCCCAAAGGCTAAGCAGACTTTAGTGATGATACGCACAATTTCTAGAAAGAATTGTACCACAACTTACAATAAGCATATACACACACAATGATAAACAAAACTCATAAGCCATCTGTCTGGCTGGTGATGCTACATAAAGTTTCTAGGACAATCAATTGTGCTGAATCATGCCACACTGTGAATGGCGATGTGATTGCCACACTCATTTATATTTGAGGCCTGATCCTGCATTTGAACTTGTGTCCCTAAGGAATAAGCAATGCAAGTTAATGCTGAAGATCCAGAAATTTGAAGATTTTATGAAAATAACTTAATGCCTTAATTTGCACATCTGGTGAAAATGCATTACGGCAAATGTCCTGGTGTTTGGAACTTAAGCCTGACAAAGATGGAAGCCTTTGCCTACAGTCTGTGGCCATGGGTGGATTAGTAGGATTCTGCTCTAGGCTAAATCTTGATGGTTGGAGACCTCCCAGAATGGGTATCTATGAAACAACTATGAGTCGGGATCCCTTCTGTAACCCGTCCGTGCCCAGGGTAGCCTACTGATAATGCCAGGGTCAGGGCAGGCTGCAAAAGGAGAGAAAATTCTCCCAGCACTGGTGGGTGACACCACAGTCAGACTTCCCAACCAGCCAAAAACAGTGCTTCTGATTCCCCCACACTGGTTATCAAGAAGCCACTGTGCAAACACACACAGCCCCCTTTACTGCATTTCAGTCTCTGCCTCCCCAAACTGACACTAGGTCCAGTAAAGAGACCAGTTATTTAAACTCTATGCTCTTTACTAAAAGATTCCCTCTGATCCCAAAGGATCAGCCACAGTACCAGTTCACTATAAGTTTGGATCTTACCTGAAATACCACGCTGCCAGCCAATCCTTTAGTAACTAAAACTAAAGGTTTATTAATAAAAGAAAAACAAACAATAAGAGAAGTGTTAAAGGCTTAAAGCAATCAGATACATACAGATGATTTAAAAGTCCATATACATCAGGTTTCTAGAACAATTGTAGAGTTGTATAGTTCCTCTGGTATACATCCAGTACCTGGATGGGTCTAAGTCCTTCAGTTCAGTTGCAAAGTGTGTTAATCCAGAGGTGTGTCCGCAGCTGGACAGGAATGAACACAAGACAAAGACAAAATGGTTTCTGTGGTTTGATCTTATATACCCTCTGTTGCTGGCCATGTGGCTTGTGGAACTTTACAGGAACCAAAATGGAGTCCATAGTCACATGGGCCAATCCTGGTAACTCTTCAGGTATGCCTTTAGTTTCTTCCTAGGCCTTTGGCTTTTGTTAAGGTCTTGATGGGCCATTAAGCGGGCTATTGTCCTGTGGCCTCTCTGTCTGGAGTGTGTCTTTTACAGCACAGTTTGAAATACAGGTATATCAAAGGTCTCCATAACTTTCCTCACACATATCACACATGAACACAAATATTATCATCTTATTCAGCATATCATAACCTTTCTAACAGTACCTGACATGGCATGTCTTACATGAATCATTATGATTTTGACATATTAATGTCACATAACACAAATGCCCCCCCTCCTAATGCAGTCCGCATGACACCTTCCACTCCCAGAGTGCAACCTGTAAGCTGTGGAACCGCTGGGCCCCTTACCCTTACAGCCTGAGCTGACTCCCAACAATGCCTCAATGGTGATAAATAGCAGATGCCTCTGAGCACCGTTATCACCCAATGCAACAACAGGTGGAGCCACACACCCAACTGCGTTACAGGAATGCTTTCCAGCCATTCATGAACCAATAATGGAAAGAATCACTGGCCAATTCCCTCCCCCCCAAACTTTCATGCGCTACACCCCAGAATTATTCCATTTTACTCTGATCAGAAGCCTGGCTAGAGCATGTTCATTATTTAGTCTGCCCCTCCCTCAATGTGAAGAAGTCATGCACCAACCTTTTTTAACTGAGCTGAGATTTTCCAAACACTCCAGCCAAAACACACTGTTTTAGGTAAAATTATAAAACAGATTTATTAACTACAGAAAGATTTTAAATGATCATAAGTGGTAGGCATAAAAGGTCAGAGAGAGTACCAAAGAAATAAAAATAACTTTGCAGTCTAAGTTTTTATACACTAAACAGGATTTAAATCATACGAGCAGGCTACAGATTCTTGATACACAGGCTGCTTTGGAGCCTGGGTCGATCCTCCAATCCCGTTCAAAGTCTTTTGTCTTCCAGATGTTCCTTCAGATGTTACGTTTTGGGGGAGTGAAACCAAGTGATGTGACTTCCCCTCTTTTATAGCTTCTTCCAGCTTGCTGGAACAGTCAATGCTTGTGACCTGGGGGTCTGCCTTCATAGATCAAGCAAGGCCCATTGTCTATGTGCTTTTTCTCTCTGGAGCCTTCTGGGATGGCTGTTGGGAGAATGGATTTCTTTTAATGGGCCATTAGCACATCTGGCTCCTTCACTGTTGTACCTGAAAAGTTGGTTGTGGGTGTTTCTTCCCCCCCCAACATATTTCAGTAGCACATACACAGCAAAACTTCAACAACTTCATGTGCAATCCAACAGTATATTAATGTTTAACAGATCAAGACTTTTCAATGATACTTCACAAGTCATACTATGTACAAAATATATCACAATTATGACACTTGTGAATGTGGGGTTCCAGCATGCTGTTTTTGAGACACAGAGCATCTCAGACTGTAAGCATAATTATCTTGCTTAGAGCAGCATCCACAAAAGGCACTGTCAGTTACTTGGAAGGCAGGGGCACAGCTCTTGGGCTAGGTGTTGTAAACAGATCTCTGACCTTTTCTTTATGGCTAGATTTGAAGTAAGGAGTGTCCCAGAACAATAGAAAAGAGGGCATAAATACTATTTTTTAACATGAGGTCACAACAGTTTTTGTCCTAGAGGAAATTTAAGAGGGATATGAAAGAAACACATCCTGAGAGTGAAGTGGAAGCCTACAAAGTGGAGAGAAGAATGAAGAGATGCTGAGTCAGATAGATAAAAACGGTGTCTCTTGTTGTTCAGTGTTTCATATAACAGTGTTTTTCACCAGTCTTTTGTCACATCTCATAGGTGTTGTTCTCCACATTTGCAGCAATAGGCATACCAGGCATGATTGAAGCTGTTGTCTCTCTGTGTCCCTCTTGGAGGCATATGGTGTCTGTATTCATGCCAGATAGAACATTTGCCCTCTCTGCAGAGAATCCCTCCACACTGAAACTGAGGATTTTAAGTGCCGTCTTTGGCTGAGGCTCTGAAAGGGGCTGTTCAATTTGGTGTGCATGTCTTCTATTGTGGTCTCGGTGCATATTGTCGGATTTGGTCTCTCGCATCGTTATATGCCATGGGTGATTAACGGGGGTCAGCCCCCTGTGTTTGATGTACAGGTGGGTTGCTGGAGTCCTCTCAAATGATAGCGATTGAGAACACCTGGTGCGAATGGGCTGTCTGCGCTTCTGAACACCAGTCTGATTTTATTTAGCACTTACGGATGAATTTTAGATCACTAACATAGGCATGAAAATGTTTGCAACGATTTTTCAGTGCCTCAGTTTAGCCATTTGCAATTTGAATATGACTATATGTACTTAATGTGGATGCTGAGCCTTAGTGAGCCTTGGTAAAGCACGTTGTCATGTGTAAGGTGCCACAGATGCACAAAATAGTGTGGTTCTCTAATATTTAGTGCTGTTGCTAGTGCCATGATTGTGTGCTGGGAATTATGGAGGTATAAGCGAAACACAGAACATTTCCATCTTAGAATTTATCTGTAGCTGTGGTTTTGCAAAGAAAGTCAGTGCTAGTTTCAGACAAGTAGGTAAATGTGACTATCTCATGTAAATCACTGGGTGGACTGCACAACTCTTTTTTCAAATATCTCTGCTTGAGATTGACAAGTCAGAGGGAACACTGCTAAAATCAGGATTGCAGTTGCAGCTGAACAATTGTTTAGGTCTTGCATGTGGCTGTATATGTGTTCCCCATTCATTGTGTATATGATCTGCTCATTTGGCTCAATTTTCCATTTGATTTATAAAGAGCATACTGCACGCAGACTGACTTATCAATGAATAGGTTCTTCCATCAGGTTTTCTGGCATTGTCAATTTTTTTTTCTTCATCTGCTTGCCTAAGAGAGAGAAGCATTTAAGTTGCATTTCTCCTGTGATTCAGCACTGGCTGTCTCAAAGCATAAAATGTCATTGCGTCCCCTGGGCTGAGCAGGTTACTAAGGTCTACTGCACTGACTGATGCAATTAGAGATTTTTCTTCCAGGTGCTGTGTATGATCACTAACATCTCTACAAGTTTTCAGCTGAATGGAAGGGAGATTTCAGTGACTGTAGGAACTTCAGAAGTGTAAATAATTCAGTAACATTTTAAAGTACTTGTTTATGTCTCAAATGCCTTAGTTATAGAAAAGGAAAAGATGTGATCTATGTATGTAGAAAGCTGAGGGACAGCATGCATGCACTGGGCAGCTTTCCTCTCACAGAGATGCTTATTATTAGCACTTTATTAATTATTAAGCACTGACAGTATGGTCAGCATTGTGTAATACACAATGACAAAAAAAAATCCCTGCCCTGAGGAGTTTACAGCCTTAGTGACAAAGACCAGTCAAAGACGCAGAAAGGGATCATTTAGGATTTTGATAGAGATGAAAGCAAAAGGCCCATCTTTGCACTCTGCTAAAATCCCTTGGCATCCCCAGTTGCCCAGCTACTACTGTCAACTTTGAGCAAGGCTGTGTCCGGCTCAAGATTGAGGTGGCCTAAAGGTGGCTTAGGGCAGGTCTACACTGCAGCTGGCGGCATGCCTCCCAGCCTTGGTAGACAAACTTGTGCTAGCTCTGTCTGCGTTAGCAAGCTAAGAACAGCAGCGTGGATGCTGCAGCTTGGGAAGCAGCTTGGGAGACCCAGCTGAGCCCAAGGCTGCCTACCTCCTAGGTCTGAGCTTGGGTTGCTAGCCTGAACCTCTGTCCATGTTGCAACATCCACATTATAATTTTTAGGTGTGCTGGATGGAGCAGAACGAGTGCAACTCTGTCTAAGGCACAACCCCAGCTGCTGTGTGGACACACTCTTAGAGTCTAGTGCAGCTGAGGGCTGCACCTACCCATGCGGGGGACAGAGAAAGAGATGAGTGGTAGTGTGACACTGGTATGGGTTAGTGTTTTTATAGGTCACGTGGGAAAAGTGGGTTTTTAGGACACTTAAATGGAGAGGTTGGGAGTCTGAGGTAATCTCAGGCATAGGAGAACATGAACAAAGGCATGGAGATGAGTGGAAAAAGGAAATGATGGGAATAATGAGGCTGACATTGGTGTGACCAGGAGAAGTTCAGTTAAGCCAGTTGATCCTTGACATCATGTAAATCAGCACAAATTTATTTTCATTCACTTGTTCTTTTTCCTTAATAAAAACCTGCCTTTATAATCCTCTTGTTGACTTTAGCATACAGTTGGCATTAGTTGACACTTACTTTTCCCATCTCCCAAGCATTCCCTTCACTGTAGCTCATGTGCAAGGATGGGCTTGTGGTTTTGCCTCCTTAAAATTCTCTTCTTCATCTTTTTTCATGTCATTTTCCCCCCCTGTGTGGCTATAAGAGTCACTCTGCCTGTCATACTGAACGGCTCTTTTTCCTTTAAGTGCCTCTGTGCGATCTTCCATATGGAAGACACTGTTCTGAAAAACAAGTTGTATTGTACTGAAATTAACGAGCTCTCCAGCACAGTAATGACGGTGGGGATGACAACTTGCAAATAAACATTAAAAGGGATTATCGCCCTTTCACACACTCTTTCAACGTAGTTTGCAAAACTTTCCATGTGTGATATAATGTGTTAAATGGCAGCATGATTTATTACTCCCTACCATATGGAGGATATTTTATTAAGGCAAGCAAGACTTTGTTTTTTCACAAAACACACCAGACACCTTTTGATAGAATTAGTTTACGAAGTGTCATGGATATAATCAGCCATGTTTAAAGTAATAGACAAAGGATGTTATATTTCTCTGAGGACAACCATCTAAACTCCAACGCCTCTACACTCCTTTATGAAAGCTTTCCTCAGCAGTGTTGTTGCCTCCATCTCCTCATGTCCTTATATTGGAAGGTTTATCCCATGTATTGTGTTATTCAGTTAGAATGAAAGCATTTTGAGGTAAGGGAATTGTTTGTTTGTTTATTTGTATCATGGTAGTTCTCAAAGGCCTCAATCTGTAGCAGGGCCCTGTTGTGCTAGGTATTGTATTTGGAAGATAGAGCCCCTGTCCCAAGGAGTTTCTAATCCAGATATGAACAGACGTAATGAGGATAGATGTTCTTGTGGCTACAGTATTGTCTTGGGATTCAATCTGGGATCAATTCCTGGCTCTGCCACAGACTTACTCTGTGTTCTTGGGCAAGTCACTTACTCTCTGTGCCTCAGTTCCTGATGTGTGAAATGGGAATATCACAACTTCAATTCTCCCATTTTTTGTCTAGTCCCATCAGCTTGTGAATGTTTGGGGACAGGGTTTTGTTTTTGTTTTTAGTATATGCCTTTGTAGTGCCACATACAATGAAGCCTTGATTTTAGTTGGGGCCTAAAGGTGCTTATATAAACAACACAGATCCTACATGACATTGGAAACCACAATTTCTATGGAAATATCTATAACCTGACTAATCAATAAGTCGATTATGGATCCTCTTCTGATGGAATAACTTATTTGTTGCCCTCACTTGAACTCTGGAACAAAAGGTGGGAAATGAGGAGGAGGGAAACAGTCATGGTATCACTTGGTTACATAGGCTAGATATGTATACACCTTCAGTCATTTCAACTGAAGTTTTTTGTGTAAGTAGCTAATGATCAATTCTCCTTGCCAGCCTTGTCTTTCTGTGTTTAAATCAACAGTATTCACCCTCTTCTGTCTTGGATTTTTGTCAGAATGCCCCTTACTGGCTGAGTGAGGCCCTACAGACAATAAGAGAATTGCTTCCATAGTTTTTAATCAATATTTCCCTTTTCCTGGAAATATTTTCCTTCTATTTAGGTAAGACAGTTTCCCTAAAAGAGCTCCCCTTTAAGTTCATCAGTCACCTTCTTGAGTCCAGGTCTGTTCAATATCTTAATCTCTGGTTTAGATAATGGCATAGAGAGTGCACTTACAAAGTTTGCAGATGGTACCAAGCACAGAGGAGTTGCAAGTGCTTTGGAGGATAGAATTAAAGTGCAAAATGATCTGGACAAACTGGAGAAATGCTCTGAATAAATAGGATGAACTTCAATAAGGACAAATGCTAAGTATTCCACTTAGAAAGGAACAATCAGTTGCATGCATACAAAATGGGAAGTGACTGCTTAGGAAGGAGCACTGCAGACAGGAATCTAGGGGTCATGGTAGATCACAAGCTAAATATGAGTCAACAGTGTAACACAGTTGCAGACAAAGCAAACATCATTCCAGGATGTACTAGCAGGACTGTTGTAAGCAAGACACGAGAAGTAATTCTTCGTCTCTACTCTACACTGATTAGATCTCAATTGGAGTATTTTGTGTCCAGTTGTGGACACATTTCAGGAAATATGTGGAGAAACTGGAGAAAGTCCAGAGAAAAGCAACACAAATGGTTAAAGATCTAGAAAACATGACCTATGAGGAAAGATTGAAAAAAATGGGTTCGTTTAGTCTGGAGAAGAGAAGACTGAGAGGAGACGTAACAGTTTCCGAGTACATAAAAGATTGTTACAAGGAAGAGGAAGAAAAATTGCTCTCTCTAACGTCTGAGGATAGGATAAGAAGGAATGGGTTTAAATTTCAGCAAGGCCATTTTACGTTGGACATTAGGAAAAACTTCCTAGCTGTCAGGGTAGTTAAGCACTGGAATAAATTGCCCATGGAGGTTATGGAATCTCCATCACTGGAGATTTTTAGAGCAGGTTAGACAAACAGCTGTGAGGGATGATCTAGATAACACTTAGTCCTGCCATAAGTGCAGGGGGCTGGACAAGACGACCTCTCGAGATCCCTTCCAGCCATACAATTCTAAGATTCTAGGATTTTAGTCCTGACCTTTCTGACCCAGAGATTCTCCCTTCAGGTTTGGAAATCTTCCTTGTGACTGGGGGTTTCTGTGAAGTTCTCCCTCCTCAGCACATGAAACCCATACGCCTTGCTGGGGCTATGCTCCTTATCTTGGGCAAGCTATAGCTTTCAACTACTTTTCTTTCAGCTAACCCCTGTCCCCAATTAATCCCCAGGCTCAGGGGGGTCAGCAATCAGCCTTCTCCTGCTGGTTCTCCCCCTGCATCTGAGGGAAGAGGCCCTGGCTCAGGTTGAATGGCAGAAAGGAGCCTTGCCCCAACCTCTCTACATCGGCCCTGGAAGGAAAGAACCACAGATTTTCCCTAAATACAGACTATTTCCCTGGGAACACTTCCTCTCTATGCATATCTTCTTTTTATGATTTTCCTAGACTTTTGGTGTCAAACGTCAAAGGGACCACACCATGGGAAAGGAGTGGGGTGATCCCTTGGCCCTACCTTTGGAGCATAAGACTTATGAGGAGAGGCTGAGGGAACTAGGCTTGTTTAGTCTGCAAAAAAGAAGAATGAGGGGGGATTTGATAACAGCCTTTAACTACCTTAAAGAGGGTTTCAGGGAGGATGGAGTTAGGCTGTTCTCAGTGGTAGTAGATGAGAGAACAAGGAGCAATGGTCTCAAGTTGCAATGAGGGAGGTCTGGATTGGATATTAGGAAAACATTTTTCACTAGGAGGGTGGTGAAGCACTGGGATGGGTTACCTAGGGAGGTGGTGGCATCTCCATCTTTAGAGGTTTTTAAGCTGTGGCTTGACAAAACCCTCGCTAAGATGATTTAGCTGAGGTTAGTCCTGCTTTGAGCAGGGGGTTGGGCTAGATACCTCCTGAGGTCCCTTCCAACTCTAATCTTCTATGATTCTACCTTCCTTAAGAGGACAGACCGCCCTATCACATATTTCTTTTCAAACCCCTTAGTTTTAGTTGTGGTACAATAACACATGAAACCATCCTGGATCCATTTCCATTCCTAGCTCCCGCAGTGATGGCAGTTAACATTGGGCAACTCTGTATTTTTGGTTTTCTTGTTACAGTGTAACTGTGAGAGGGTGGACTAGGCCCAGAGGCCCCTCTTGGACACTTCCGGGTCCTGCCACACCAGTCCCAGAAAAGGAACTGTGGATCTAAGTCCTTCAAACAGCCTAGAGACTGCACAGGAAGCAGCCAATCAGAGGGAGTCTGCAATGGCTAGCCAATCAAAGAGACTGCAGGGAGCAGCCATTCAGGGCCCAGGAGAGTCATATAAAAAGGAGCTGCAGAGCCAGGGATAGTCAGCTCCGTGCTGGTGTCAGAGGAGTGCAGATGGTGCTTCTGGCTGGTCAAAGAGAACTACAGCACCAAAGACAGCTCATGGTGGCAAGGACTGGGGAAGTGAGAGAGAGCTCCTAGTTGACTGGTTGGCCTGAGAGAGAAGAACCCTGAGCTGAGGATGGAGCATTTGTGAAGTCTGGGGTCATGGGGAAGTGGCCCCGGGAATGGATAGCAATTTCATTAAAGGAATATGGCGGTGCATAGCTGCTATTCTTAGGGTCTCTGGACTGGGACCTAGAGTAGTGGGAGGGTGAGGTGCCCCCATAGGCCACTGGGGAAGTGACCTACAATCAGACAGTGATAAACCCCCCAAAAGGGATCTGAACTATGTAGTGGCCCAGCTGGAAAGGGCTGGGACTGTAAAATGACTGGAGACCCAGCCGACCAGAAGGAGCGCTTGTGAGAGCTGGGTGCCACACCGTTACAGTAACAAACAAAACTCACTCTGATGTTAGAGAATCTGGAGTGTCTCTTAGGTTCCATTTCCTTCCCCTTCAGCTGTATTTTTTCACTCCTTTCTGTGCTCTCCCCAACTTGTTTTCTGTGTTTCAAATATGTCCCTTCATTTCTACCTAAAATACAGTTCTTTTTAGTCTTCCTTGTTTCTCCTGCCTTCCCCTCACAGCCCCAGATGTGGTGAAGAAGCATATTTCTCACTTCTTCATACCTCTCCTGATGGATTATTCTGAGACGCTTCCGTCTCCCATAGTATAGGAGGTATGTGTATTTTGTTTTCTATATGTATGAAGATAAAAGGCAAGGCAAAAGCTGGGAAGAAGAGCTAAATGCATCTGACATCCTTACCTAGCCTTGTGAAAGACAACATGTAAATAATGTACGTGTCAGTGGGATGTAGACTTAGTATGGTAATCCTTCCAAGATTTGCATCTTCAGGCATAACAGCAGAAAAAAAAATCCAATGTCATTTTCAGATTTTCTCCTGCACCTAGGCAAAAAGGCAGAAGAAAGGTGCTTGTAGTAGCCAGTTGTCAGCTGTTTGGTGCTGTAGTGAAATCTGATCCCTTGGCATTTCGCAAGAAATGGCAAATGTGAGTGGGAAAACGAAGATCCCAGGTGACATCACTAATCACTGTAACAATTGAGACCATTCTAGGGATGATGGGAAATTGATTTATTGCACCTGTTAACTGCAGTGGAATCAAAAGTAGAAAAGTCTTCTCCTGTGACATAGTCCTGACCCTTCTGAGCAACTGTCCCTTACATTTGAATTAATCATGCCATTTATTTTTGTATCTCAACTGGGAATCTCCTGGAGAGCATCAGTATGAAAGACAACAGCTAGGATGTTTTATATACCCACGTCTTTATTCTCTATACTATGGAGTCCTTCTCCCCATTCCTTAGCTTATTTTTGGTGTCTTCCATCCTGTTAGTTACCGCTCTGTGGACACACACAAAGCAGATGCAAAAATATAAAATAAAAAAAATCCATCTTTAGGAATCCCAGGACAACTGCTTGTGTAAAAGCCACTAGAGCTCTGATCCCTTTCCTTTCCATGTTGCCAGTTTTGTAGCTCAATTTCTGCTTTTAGTGTCTGCCTGTCCAGCTGTCGCAGCACCTGAACACCTGCAATCACGGTTGCTGCATATCCTGCAGACACTCTGTTATCTTGATTCTAATTAATCAAACACAGACAGGCAGTGCAGAGGATTCTCCATCATGCAAAATGCTAATTGAGACGAGGGGCTTCTTAAACCTATTACAAGACCTCGGAAAGACTCTTTCACTCTTATAGGAGAAACAACTGGAATCCACATTTCTTCCCTGCTCTGCCCTATTTCTCAAATGAACATTTCCAACTATTAGATATTCCAGTAACAGGGCCTTTGTAAATGCTAAAGAAAGAAATAGAATCTGAAAGGTTGTAATTTTTTTTCAGAAAGACATTATGAGAGGAAGCATGCGGGGCTCATTCATAGATCACACAGGAGGACAATTCCTGGAACAAAATCAGAAACTTTTACCGTTTTTTATATATATATATAAATATATTTTTATATATTTATATATATATATATATAAATAAATAAATAAATATATATATATATATATATATATATATAAATAAATATATATATACCGTTTATATATATATATGAAGTGCATGTGGTACTGGCCCAGGATGTAGGAGATCCAGGTTCAAGTCCCTGCTTTACTTGATACACACAAGAGATTTTCACCCCAGATCACTCCAAAGCAGACAGAGTGGGGTGATCAACCTAGGTCTCTTACCTGTCAAGTGAGTACCTAACCACCCACATATAGTTATTGTGTTTGGCTGGGGGTATGTGCTCTGAACCTAAAAATCAAACAAACCTTCCTAACAAAATTTTATTGGAAACACATACATCTCCAAAAAACATTCAAATTTTGATGAAACAGCATATTTCACTGGAATTCCATATGTTCCAAACAATTCTGCTCATTCATGTGAATTAGATGCTTCCAAATGTGTAGGTTAGATCTAAGTCAGGTTTCCCTTATTTTATATTTTTAAGGGCTTACATCTTAAGTTGATTAACCACTTGGGGAATATGATTTAGATAGTAGTAGACAGACTGAATTAAATGATTTCTTTCAAAAGTCCCTCTTTGCATTGAATTGATTGACTGTGTTGCCAACATATCCCTGTGCTGTCATGAACTTGTTACTGATTGTGTACTTTCAGCAGCCAGGAGCTATTTTTAATACTACAGCTTCTTCTGTGGTATAGTCACATGCAGTTTCACACATTACTTAGTCACTAGAACTGGTGTTCTAATGTTCAAATACCCTATGCAGCAAATGTTGCCAATTTTAATCAAATAACTGATTTGACTGTTTTAAGGTATTTAACCCACTCTAATATTTGCATGCTTTATATTGTGTGCCCAGGAATCTACGTGGCTGCTGGATTGGGATTTAGGAGCCCTTTTTCCAGTCCCAGTTCTATTGCTGACTAGATGTACGGCTTAGGGTAAATCCCTTTGCCATGCCATGTGCCTCTGATCCCTTGACACCAGGTCATAGCTCCCCTTCTTACTTTAGGCATCTTTGAAGAAACCCCAATGCTTCTTCCTCCCCTCTGGTCTTTGGAGAGCTGGTATCCACTGTCTTCCAGGTCCTCCAGAGAGAACAGTCACACTTAAAGGGACCTTCTAGGGAAGGAACACAGTCCTGGTCTACAGCATGTTACAATTTTTTTCCAAGAGCCCATTTTTCCATTGGGATATGCTGATTATATCAAACTATTTCACTGGAACATACTGATTTCATCAATAATTTTGATGAATAATTATTGGTATATTTCACTGGATAAGGTTGACATGTTTTGACATTATGTAATAGTTTAAATGAAGTGCTTTAACAAAGCTGTCCCCATGTTTTCTAAATGAAATGTATCAGAATTTCCATTTTGTGGAAAACTTTAATATTTCAACTTTTTATTCATGTCTGAGATGAAAGGAAATTTTGAAATGTTGGAATTTCCCATGGAACAGAAATTCTGTTTCCCAAACAGCTCTACCCTTCTCTCTCATATCAGGGGTGTTGTGTTAGTTTTGAGAGACTATGTGGGTCCACAGTCAAAGATGTTACCAGGACCATGTTACTGTTCACCATTAAATAGTTTTTTTTAAAAGTTCACGGTTTGGTGTACAGAGACCTCAGCCTGTTTAGTTCCATAGCAAACACACCATTAAAAATAATTTTAACCTTTTAATTGAAGATACAGAAAAGAAGGGAAAAGGTAAAGCATTTGAAATGTAAAGTAATAAATAAAGCATTAATTTTAACCATACCCCTTGTTCCCTCTTCCTTTAGCTATACAGACTCTAGAAGAAGGGAATAAATAACCTCATAGAGGATATGAAAGATGGTATCAACTGTCCATTTTGTGAAAAAGAGAAAAAGTTAGTTGAGCTAAGCTGGAACTGTTATTGTTGCTGAAGTGCAATCCAGTTTTCTAGAACAAAAGACAGGAGGGGAGAGAAAAGAACAGCAAAGACAGAAAATGCAACATTTGTCCCTCATCTCGACACTCACTTGCAGCCTTGTTGCTGGGGAAACAGAGGCACATCTTATAGTCCTATTAGCCAGTCCAAGGCTTGGCAAACTTGTATCATTATTGGGCTGTTTAGGAGACTATTTTTAACTGCTTCTTTGGTGACTGGGTCACAGCTGCTTTGCAAAATACAATCTTGGCCAGCTAATCTGGGCTTTTATTAAATGGAAGGATAAAAGAATGATAGAAAAGAGAAGAAGTAAGGTTGGGAGGGGCAGTTTACATCCCAGGGGGTGGTGTGATTTAGCCAGAGCTGGTGGATGTGGTGATGCATCCGATGAAGGCCCAGTGGTGTCTCAGTGGATCCCAGGAGACAGCAAGAATGACAGCCATGATGGTGAAGCACGCTCCTTCCCTTCTTTCAGTCAGCAATTTTCACACTCTAATTTCCCCCACCCCAAGTCCTTCTCTTTTAAAAGGGAGTAAGTGATGGGTAAAGTAGCCCACATTCCTGTTTTTGTCCACAGATTAGGCCTAATTTCTGACACAATAATTTTGGTTCACTGATTTCCAGTCTCATTCCTCTCTTCTTTATCAAGCATGATCTTAACGCAATCCTTGCAGTGTATCAGAAGCTCTCTTTATTTGGACTAATTCCCTTTCTGCACTTTTCCCCAGCAACATTTATTGTTGTAGGTGATGGTGACATTTCATGAACTTTTATCCACATTCCCACAGTTGAGCCCACAATTAGGGTAGGCCTGGTAGGCCCCGGTTATCACTACCTGGCTCAGCCCCATGGTCAGTCTGGGCTATGCCACTTCCCGTGCCGCTGGAATGGAGTAGCTCCATCCTAGGTGTGGGGTTTGCCAGTGGTTTCTCCCACAGAAACAGTGGTTTCTCCACCTTATTACATGCTGACAGTGCATGGGAGAGGTAGCAGTCTTTCTGATACCTTACTGAACTCTAATGTGCCAGATAGGATGAAGGGCCTTACCTGTTGCACAGTGAGGTGCACTTTGTATATGGGGGGGGCAAAGACTAGAAAATTCAAGCAGGAGCAGGTCCTTGGGCCCCTACCAAGTCCCTGCCCACTGCCATGTAGGAGGCCTCCATATAGAGATCTGTGCATCCCCTTGGCCAGGCCTCCTTGTTACAATTTAGCTCCCTACAGACTCCAATCTTCTGCAGGTGACTCAAGTCTATGGCACCCCCTAGCGATGGCAGCACAAATCTCACCAACATTAGAGTAAATTGTAACATATAATTCCTCTGCTCAGCTGTCCTAGGAATCACAGGCACAGCGATAACAAAGGGGTAGAATATGCAGTACAAGTAATGGTGCAGTAAAATACCTCGTCACAGCCTCAGATGGGAGAGCGGGAGGAAACTTAACTTCTTATGGCCTTTGTGCTGTGGTGAAAATAGTTTTGCACGCAGATGCTACTGTCAGGATAGTGGGATGGATGGATTCATACATAAACTAGATACTTAGCTGGATGGCTGCATAGATGAATGATTATGTTCTTAGACTAGATTTGTCCTTTCCCCCCATCTCCTTCCTCTTCTCTCCAGCTCTGTTTTCGTTTTGTTTCTTCTCCCTTTTATTATTTTCACACCCTTTCTCTCCTGTGCATCTTTTTTTTTCCCAGTTTAAGGAAAAATAGAAATTCTATTATGGGGCATCATATTGACACCCACGTGGGCCATCAGCAGGGTTGGGATTTTTAGATCAGATCCATCTTTGGACCTCTGTCACTTGAGCTCGGGGATTAAGTGAAAGCAGTAGTAGATTGTTATTCTCTGTGTGGACCAGCACTAGATGGGGACAAAATGCACAGTTTCCGAGTGGATTTCATGGATACTTGCTGACTACAGAGGAATGATGAGACTCAGGGTTCTTGAGTTCATTTCAGGGTCTGGATTGGAATGTGCTCTAGTAGACACAGACTCTTCTACCCATATCCTCAAAACTTTACCCCCTTCTGCGCCATCCACTCCAATCTGTTCCTGCCCCAATCTTAGTCCCATATCTTTCTCAAGCATCTCATTCTAGTCCCAGATGCCTTGTCCTGCCAGTCCTGGTCTGCTCCTCCAAGATTGCTGTCCAACCCTCTGTCTCCCCACAACTCCTTGTCTCTCCCCCCTCTCCACACTCACTCTCAGACTCCTTGCCCAGCCAGTTTGCATCTCTCACTCCTGCCCCAAAGCCTTGACCCCACTCTCCTTGCACAGCCAGTCCCAGTTCTCACTCCCAGCATCTCATCCAGTCTGTCTCTTCCTTCCCCTTTCCTGGGTGCCTCAGCCAGTCTCAGTCTTTCTCCTTGCTCTCTCCCTAGTTTCTTGTCCCAATCTCTTTCCAAATGTTCCTTCCCTCCCAGTCTCTTTACCCAAACAGTCCCAGACTGCCCTCCCCCTGTGGCTCCCAGTCACAATTTCTTTCCTTTCCCAAACCACTCCTAGCCTGCCCTCCCTGACTTCTTGTCCCAGTTTATTTCTTTCCCTTCCACTCAGTCCAGCTTTGTTCCCCACTGCATTGTGAGCATATGGCTCCTTCCTCCACATTGCCAGTGCCCCAGCAGAGGGGTTATTGACAGCCCACGAGAGAGGCTTCCTGTTCTAAGCTCCCATGTCTACTTCCCACAACCTGGCCCAGAGCAGCAATTACAGATAAACTCCTTCTGAGTCCCCATAGCCCTGCGCTGGAGGAAACAGTCTCAGTTGGTCTGTGGGGATGGTACATGCACAGTCCGGTCAACTCTAAAAGCTGTGAGAGGCTCACTCACAATCTTCTGAACTTTCAGCTGCTAAACTCTAGTAATTCTCTACTGAGCAATGGGCAAACTGCCATTTTTTCAAAGGCTTATAACTTGACCAGGTTTGGATGGATTTTCTCAGGGCCTGCAAAAGGCACATCCCTAACACACAGGCCAATCAACTGATAAATTTCAAGTATCTGCTCCAAAGCTGGGGGACACAAGACATTTCAAAGAAATGGTTACCAGAAGTTTTTAACATGGGAAAAATAATGTTGTTTTCCCTAGCCTCATTCTTGGACCCAGCTGAACCATTTTGGCTTAGATTTTCCAGTCAAATTTAGTTTGAGGTAGACACCTGGCCGGGAAAATTTCATTTTAAATGGTTAAAGATTAGCAAAGCTATATGCAGCTGAAAACAGGGTCTTATAATGAGAAGTGTCAGGCAATCTTAATAATAGGCTGTGCTACCGATTCCACCTATAATAAAAAGTAGCGCAAAAGGTAGAGGGAAGAAATAAAATGTAGCTGCCCATCTGTACACAGCCATTTGGAAAAGAATATGCAAATACTCTCTGTGTGAGCAGCACAAGAATTAAATCCTTCCAAAATTTGCATTCTCAGGAACAATGCTGGAAAGAAACTCAGTATCATGTTCAGGTGTCCTCCTGATCCTAGATAAGTGTTTGGGGTAACCAGCTATCAGCAAATTCGTGCTGCTGGGAGACCTGCAGAAAGGTAGTAGGCATTGGTGAATGTGAGAGGGAAGAGGTTGATGCCACTTCTAACAATCTCTCAACATTTTAGTGATTGAAATCATTGTAGGGATTATGGGAAATCTATTTATTGGAGTGATTAATTGTACTGACTGGATCAAAAGGAGGAAACTGTCCCCTGTGATATGAAATTGGTTTCTCTGAATACACCGCGGTTTATCTTGTATGTGATGATTTGCATCCACGCTTGCTTGTCCCCAGAGAGAGAGAGAGATGTTTGGTCACACAAATAAAATGCTCACTTTCATATGGATGTATTTAACCACTGCCAATCTCTGGTTTGCCACATGGTTCAGTGTCTTTTATTGTGTGAAGATTGCCAACTTCACGCAGCTACTCTTCCTGTGAATGAAGCTGAGAATCTCTGGGGTGGTTATTGGGTCAGCGCTGATCTCCTCTATGTCCTCTCTCCTGTATATCTTGGTTTACCATCGCCATTATCACCTCAAATCAGTGGAATCTACCAGAGAACATCACTGTGGAAGGTGTTAACTGGGTTGTATCACAACTCCATATCCATCTTTTGTAACTAATGGGGTATTTCTTTCCCCTTATTATATTTTTGGTGTCATCCATCTGGGGGCAGATCTCTCAGTGGAGACACACCAGGTGGATGAGATGCAATATTGGCCTCTAGCTTCATAGATCACAGGACAGGTGCTCATGTAAATGCCATTAAAGCTCTGCTTTCTTTCCTTGCTCTCTGTGGTCCTGACAGTGTTGCCTATCTGTCTATTGGACAGCTTTTGGATACCTGCAATCTCTTAATTACTGGTTGCTGGATATTCTTCAGTTCTCCATTATCTTGATTCTAATGAATTCCAAACTGAAATAGGCATCAGTGAGGATTTTTCAGTGTACAAAATGCTATCTGAGAGAAAGGACTTTTTAAACCAAATCAGAAGATTCTAGCTGTATACCACCCTCTGTAAGAGACAGTTGGAGTCAAAACTTGTTTCTCTACATTGCTTTCCCTTCTCCATCCTGCTGCTGAATAACTAAATATTTCACCATAATAGCTACTGTGGCCACTGGTCCTTGCAATACCTATAGAGAGAAAAGTTATCTGAAATTTTCCAAACATTTTTTCTCCTTCCACCATCACAAATGGAGTCCACCCTCACAACAAGAATCCATTGCATTTTAAAAGGATAGCACAATGGGGGTCTTGTGCTTGACTAGATCTCCTAGGTGTTATAGCGCTACAAACAGTTAATAATAGGGGTATAAAACTAGTTGCTCACGCATATGTTATACAAAGCCATCTTTATTGTTAAGAAGAGTCTCAGAGATTGTTTCTTGAAGAACCAGTGAGAATGAATTGAAAGGAGGCCTGATGTACAGGGGAGGTTAGGTGGTTGCCCAGTTCATAGTTTATCCTCAACATTCCTTACATCTGTAGCATTTTTGATGGGTTTAAATTGCAGAAGAATGGTATATGGACTGATGAGGGTTGGTGGGGAAGCAAACCTGCAAGTTTTATTGAACATGGTATTGAATATCATTACTTTGCAACAAGATCAAACAACAAAATAAAGTTTAGAATCATATGAAACCCAGGGGGACAAGATATAAGTGGCATTTTACATGCACACTGTACAATCTCCAACGTAAAGGAATTTGTTGCAAGTAATAGCAAGGACAGATTTTCATTCTGCTAATTGTCATTGAATACTGTAATAAAATTGGAAATTGAGCAGGGGTCAATGCATTTTGATGATAAATGCATGTCACAGGCTTAAGATATAAGTTGTTGATTCAAGTTACTCTCCCATATAGTAACTTACTTTTTACTTGTAATCGTTTATTATTTTTAGGTTGATTGCCTCCATGGTGAATGGGATGTGTCAGTATAGAAAAGCTAATTTTTGTATGGTTTTATTTGAAATCTCTTTCTTTGCATTTGAATTGACTGAATGCATTTTGATCTTATCACTGTGCAGGCATGTACCTTGATAACATATTGCTTGTGGTGAGCAACTGTTTCTACTTTGCTGCATATTCAAAGACAAGTTTTCATACTCTGTCACCACTACATTGTTTAATATGGTCCATACAAAGGTATCATTTTAAAAAGTTGCCATGTTTCACTGAGTAACTTAGTCTTCAATTAAATGTTTAAGGTATGTGACAACTTCCACTATACATATACTGCGTGTAAGAATCAGCATGCGTGTGATTGGAAGCCAACAGATCTAGATCTAGTCTGGATTCTAGTTTTGTTGTCTTGCTTTGTTTTACAAAGATGAATAGCATTAGCCATATTTTATCAAGAAGGAAGTTGTGCTCCATGTTAACATCAGTATCTGCCTTGGAAAATATGGCTAATGATACGTAACCTCATTCATAAAATATTCTGATACCTCTCGGTGAAAAGTACTTTCTGAAATGCCAACTTGCTTTTTTTTTTTTTTTTACTCTCATGCTGAAGCAGCTTTAGTTTTTTTTTAGTATTTGGGGACTCATATATGATGCTATTATATAAACATGCAACTTACCTCCTAAGTGATTTTTTGGAAATGTATTGAACTATTGTGCTACAGAGTGTATTATCACGTTATAAAAAATGATCCATTAGTTCTTTTGGCTACTAATGTATAACCTCCAAAATATAAATTGATTGGAACTAGGTACATCTACACCACAGCTGCAAGTGTAATTTCTTGTTTGGATAGACATACATGCACTAGGTTTGACTGAGCTAGTGGGCCAAAAAATAGCAGTTTAACGGTGGTGGCATAGGCTAACTAACTAAGTATGTATGGATCTTGGGCAGGATTGTAGTCAGGTGGATAGCCCGGGTTGCCATCTGCACTGCCACAGGTTCACAGCTTTACTTAGACCACTAGCTTGATCAAACTAGCATGAATAGGTCTACCTGAGCTGAAAATTACACCTCCAACTCCAGCTTTGACATGCCCTATAAGGTAGTGTTGTAGAAACAATAATTGCTCCTTTTCATCTCAATAGAATTTTCACTCTGAAGTCTATTTGTGTTCATCTAGTTGAACTATTTTATTGCTGGTCTTGTTAGCAGAAACATCAAGTCTGGGTGTAACAGCAGTATTGGAACATGGTGCTGCAGAGGAACTAGTGGCTCTGGGTTTCCAGGCACCAGAACTGAGGAATTTTAAACCTTGTCCTCTTCCTCCTCCTATTTAGAGTCACCTCCACCTTGCCAAAAATGGTGGACGGAAGAGTTGCATCGCCACCACCTGATGATTTCATGCCAAAGACCTTCCCATCTATTTCTGGGTGCTAAATACCTCAACTGTCCCCTAACCACCCATTAAAATGTCCAGTCCCCACCATCCAGTTATTTCTCTAATGGATGGAAGGAATTTAATCTCCACATTAGTGAATACAAGGGGATGCCATATTGGATTGAACTACATGGGACTGGGGGTAGGGAAATGAGGGGCTCTTGCTTCATAAATCCGTGATTCTTGCGATATCAGTGGAGTGCACTACGTAGGCTAATGGGCCCTGGCCTGTTGCACACTGCTGCACACATATACCTCGCTATGGACCACTGTCCTCATTGCAGCACCCAGCTAAAGTAGATGTGGAAGCAAAGAGAGCAGTCTTGCTGCCTCCAAAATGCAGAGCTGCCCCATGAAGGTTGCTTCAGTATTTGGACAGATGAAGATTCTATTTCCGATCTGATTTCCTCAACACAAGCACTAGAGAATTCACATGGTGGTAGAGCCCCTGGCCAGCCCCTGCTCTGTCCCCTTTGCATATTTTGCAGAAATCTCCACTAGTAAAGCCTTTATGGTGGTTATAGTGATTTGATGATGATTGTTAGCCATTCAGAGTAGTAGAAATGAATGAAAATAGATAGATCAGAAATATATATCTATTAAAAGATGGTTCGACTAAACTAATAGGTTTTCTCTCTTCACATTTTCCTTTGTTCCCCTAACTGTATTAGGGAAGTGGTGAAGACTCCCTGGCCCCAGCTGAGGCTATAGGCTACAGTGAGGGCTGACCGCCAAGAGAAGCGCCGGACCCTTCAAGGGCCACACCACAATCTGTATCTCTTATCTTCATGCTTAGCTTTAAAAAGCTGTTTGGTTGTAATTCAAAAAATACCTTATTTTTGCACATCTAACTCCTCCTTCTCTTGCAGCTTGGAGGGTGTGTGGGAAAAGCATTTATTGCAGTCATTAATTGCCTTGAATGGATCACAAGTGGAAAAATAACTTCCTCTGATATGATCCTGATCCCTCTGAGCATATCAATATTTGTGTTGCAGAGGACATTCATAGTGTTTATCCACAGTCTCTACTTTCCAGATATGCCCAAATTGGCTGTTTTGTATGCAGCATCTACTGTACTATGGATGTTTGTAAACCAGGCAAGTCTCTGGTTTGCCACCTGGCTCAGCCTCTTGTACTGCATGAATATTGCCAGTTTCACTCAACTGCGAATGAAGCCGAGAATCTCTGACATGGTTCCATGGCTGCTCCTGTGGTCAGTGCTGGATTCTTCTTTCACATCTGTTCCCTTATTCTGGAATCTGTATGCAATTCACCGCTGCAACTCAACAGGGGAATATCTAGAGAAAAACGCTGTGGCAGACACTAATTTGGATATCCCAGAGCTCGACTTTTTTTTTCTCTGTTCTCTGCAGGGAGTTTCTTTCCTCTTACAATATCTCTGGTGTCTTCAATCCTGTTAATTACTTCTCTGGGGAGGCACACCAAGAAGATACAGCAAATTATAGCCAGCTTCATGGATCCCAGGAGAGGTGCTCATATAAATGCCATTAAAGCATTGAGGTCCTTCCTTGTCCTATATGTTTCCAGTTTTGTTGCTCAAATTCCATTGTTAATGCTTAACAGTATAGATAGTGACACCTGGAGTGTTGCAATCTGTGTAGTAAAGTTTGCTGCATATCCTTCAGTACGCTCCACATTTCAGGCACAGTTCAGGTACCTGCTCCCACAACTTCCATATCCAGTGATCTCTTCCATTCCTTGAGTTACTTCCGCTACCTTCTCTGTAGCTGTCTTAGACTCCTAGAGGATGAGAACTCAGGAGGTCATCTAGTCCAACCCCCTGTCATAACCTTCTCTCCTAAACTCCTGTCAATATTTTTAGAATTAGTCCTCTTTTCACTGATTTTTGGTTATCATATACTTGTAGTGTCCTGAGATCTCATACTAGATTGCTTGCTGTGAGCAATCCTGAACTGTTCTACTAATGTTGTGTCTAATGTATGTATATTCTTATGTATATTAACATACAGTTTCAAGTAATACAGCTGGATGAACAGTGTTTATCCAAACAGATTATTCAAATGTTGCCATGTTTCATAGACTACATTAATTGAAGATTCAGTTTTAATAGTATTTAGCCAGCTCTAGTATTCATAAAGGTTTAGTAGATTTTATAGTTCTTGTACAGCAAGCAATATGATACATTGAACAGGGCAATGGACTGGAAAGCAGGGGTACTATATTCTAATCTCAGCTCTGTTGGTTATTTGCTGGGTGTCCTTTGGTAAATCACCTACCATCTCAGTGCTTAGTTGTTCTGCTCTAAAATGGGGTTTTTTTACCTATCTTTGTAAAACTATTTAAGATCTGTGTATGAAAGCTGCATATAAATGCTGAGCATTTATACCCATTTGTTTTTTCAGCTATAATTTTGTAGAAGCAGATTTTGCATCTAAATACATATCTGTTTGGGTCCCCATATATAATGAAATTCTGTGGCCATGTAAATGATTGGTTTCTCTCTCTCTCTCTCTGCCTCCCAACACAGTCCCTGAAGAGCATGAGATTTTAACATCCATGTTGACTCTTCTGCATATTTCCAAAAAACAAATAAACCAAATTCCCATGCTGCTCAGCAGGGTGTGCTAATCTCATGATGGATTGTCACAAATTTTCAAATTTTTGTTGAAAGTTTCCTGGAAATTCAGGTTTTGGAATGGAGGTAGGGACATGAAGGAACAATCTTGTGAAATTTCCTCTTTTTTTTTCTTTCTTTTTTAACCAATTCTCCTCTGTATATGAAGTTTAGAATTAAAGAATTGGAGCTCACTTCCTAGTCTGCTTGGTAGTAATAGATTGGGTGGTAGTGTGAAAAACTGGTGATGTTAACCCAGGCTGCCTCATGACTATCTCTGATGGGCTTCATTGATCTCTGGAGATACTATGACCCTATATGAAATGAGTTGGGAACAAAGTGTTCAGAAAGGAGCTATAAGAATGATTCAAGCTCTGGAAAACCTGTTTTACAGTGAGAGCTTAAAGAAGCACAATCTCTTTGTCATATCAAAAGGAGGGTTAAGAGGGGACTTGATAATTTTCTATATATAACTACAAGAGAAAAGATTTTTGACAGCATATACTCTTTAATCTATCAGACAAAGGCATAACAAGATCCAATAGCTGGAAAATGAAGCTAGACAAAATAAGATTAGAAACAAGATGCAAATTATTTATGAGGATAACTAACCATTGAAACAAAGTACCCACCTGAAGTGAGGGTTATCTATAATTTGAAGATTGAATATCTTATAATTAGATTGAATATCTTTTTAAAAGCCATTCTCTAGCTCAAACAGAAGCTTGAGTAAGGAATCGTTTGGTGAAATTCTATGACCTGTATTATAATAGCTGTCAAATTAGTTGATCATCTTGGTCTCATGTGGTTTATAATCAAATCCTAAACTGTCGGGAAACCACAGTAGCTTTCCCATCCTTCATTCACTGAGAAACAGGGTCTCCTGTCCCATGGTTTGCGAAGTCACTGACAACAGAATTGTTAGTTAGTTAGAAGTCAGCTAGTTTCTTATTTGGAGGGCCAAATCCTTAGCTTCTGTGTAACTACTTTGACTTCAGTGAAGTTATACCTTTGAGTTCATTAGAGTTATTGATATGCATTAATTTAGGATCTGGTGCAAGTGTGCAAAATCTTTGGGGTACAAATCCTGCCATACAACAGGATTCCTTTGCAGCCCATGGGCAGCTGGCAGTAGGAGTAATTGAAAATGGGTTTATTTTCTGAGGAAAACATTGGCTATTTGGCTGAAAAATGAATATTTTTTACTTAAAATTAGAGGAGAGAATGGGGGTAGGAGGCACCTGAGCTACCATTCCCATGAGTCACTGCAGCAGCATTTCAGAAACAGATATTTCAGTTCTTGACTGAAGGCATTTTAGTTTTGGTGAAGTTTGTTTTTTCAATGAGAAGTCTATATTTTTGCTAGAAAGCTGATAGTGTTTATAAAAACCCCTGTGGCGTCAAACACCCCATTTTCCATCAAATGACCAGCCCTAATGACAATTCATCTGCACTTTATAACTATGGGAAAGCAGTGGCTCTGTCCCATTGTACAGCCACATTAACAGAGGCATAGTAAGGTCCAGCATCAAGCTCACGATCATATAGCATGTCAGTGGCAAACTCAAGAGGTCTGATTTACGTCTCCAAATTGAATCCCCTTACCCCAGGTGCCTTTTAAATTCATGGGGTTTACAAGGCAATGCCCCTAAACCTCTCAGATTTGCTTTGCTTCTGAATCCGGTTCTGATCAGGTTGCTGTTTAGCAATAATGATTTGTTTGCAGAGCTCTCAGATCAGGTAATGCAAAGAAGCATTAGTGTTAGTGAGAATGTACTGCAGAATCCTTTTCTGATTTGTATTGTATCATTTTGTATTCTCACTGAGCTAGAGCGAGGCAAATAGGGAGGTCACAGACAGGTTATGCCTGAAAAGTTACCAGTGCTTCTAACAGCCTACACAAATAGTTTACACTGCAGTATGCATCCTTCTGAACACAGCAGGGACTTTCATGAGCAAAACATCCCAAATGCTTTCTTTTCAAGTTCAGAGTTCTCCCCTTCCCCACCTCCATTCACAGGAGGACCCTGGTCCTTGTATAAGAAAAATTGTTCACAAAACCATCTGTGCATGTACTTGTCTAGTATTCATTTAATACAATCTGGTGGCAAGAGGGTGTACACACACAGGGCAAAATGTGCATGCATGTGGATGTGTAGGCAAAGTTCCAGGGTGTGGCCAGAGATTGAAAATGATGTCTATTAGCTTCTGAAGAGGATAGAAAATGTCGTGGTCAAGAGGCCCAAGATGTCGGGGTTTAGTGTCCATATCGGTCACACTCTTCCACTGTTTCCTTGGGCAAGTCACTTGGGGCCAGACTTCCAAAGGTATGTAGGCACCTAAACATGTAGATAGGTGCTTAGTGGGATCTTCAGTGGCAGCTAGGTGCCTAACTCTCATTGGCACTATTGAAAATCTCATTAGGATTCTATCTGCATCTTAAGGAATTTAAATACCTTTAAAAATCTGGCCCTTAATTTTCCTGTGGCTCAATTCTGGGTGTGTAAAATGGGACAGTAATACTTCCCTACCTCTCAGGAGTGTTGACAAATGTATAAATACTAATCAGGTGCTCAGATATCTCAGAGATAGAGGAAATGTGCAGCCTAGATGGTAGCCCACATTTTGTCTAGCCACTTCAAATATATCAGTAATGGGCAGCCACCACTTAAACTGTTTCAGAGATTAGAAGGTCATAAACAGAGCAATTCACACTAATTTATAAAATGCATCTGAGCCGATTCTCAGCTGCTGTAAATTGTTACAGCTCCACAATGTAACTATGATAAATTTACCCCTAGTGAAAGATCTGCCAAGAACCATTAGTCAAACCAGACAACACGTGACAAACACCACATTGAAGATGGAGAGCCTTAACTTTGCATGACATACAAGAGGGATGGGAGGTTGGTGGCCATGGTTTAGCCCTGGTGAGAGGTTTGAGGTAGAGCTGCCTGGAAAATGGCATTTCCCTCCCAGGAAGAAGCACTTTGAAAAATTCCGTTTTGGGGAGACCTGAAATGGAATTTTTTGGCTTGCTCCCAGCTACCTGATTCCCAGGCAGCTGCCTGCCTCTGCTACACAGCTCCCAAGACAGCTTTCTGCCTGGACAATCGGGAAGTTCCTGGAGATAGCAACCGGGGAAGGCACCTGAATGGGAGCTGATGGACCCTGATCTGCGAGAAGGCAGGCAAACAGTTGCTTTGGCCAGCCTCCTGGCCCACACTGTTTCAGTCAGAACTGTTGACAGAATCCACACATTCCTGTGGAAAGTGTCAATTCCATCAAATCAGCATTTTTCAGTGAAAAGATTTTCTGCTGGAAAATTTTCAACCAGTTCTGTTTTTTGGAAGATGTCTGGCCATTTGGGGTGTATGTGTGGGGAGGATGGAATCACCAAGATGAGAGCGGAGCAGAAAATACCACAGAGGTTAAATTTGTTCAGATGTTCAAGGTTTTCTTTATGATCACAAAATCTTTTTAGAATGACAGCTGAGATTCTCAAACATCGCTTTCACATCAAAATATTCAGCAATGAGCATAATGGCAGATCATGAACATTAGTAAAACTGACACACTAACAAAATGTAAATGTAGCCCATCCTTTAGATGCTCTCAGAATCAACAAATGAGCAAATCTTCTACTCACAGCGCTCAGTGTGAGGCATATGTATAAAAGGGGAGACATGCAGATATTATTAATTAATAAATGAATGAACTGTAAATTCTTAAATTCTGGGCTCAGCCCACAATCCTGCTAACACTTAAAACTGTGCTTAACTTTACTTTTAGGCATAGGAGTAGTACCAGTGAAGTCAAGTTTGAAAAGGATACATTATTCGTAAGTAAAAAAGAGGTTTAATTCCTATAAAGTGTAAAAGTCAGCTCAACTGTAACTCTGGATTCAGGACCAGTGCCTCCATAATATGTTAGACTTTACTTTGACTTATGGAATAAAGACATATTGACCTTCCTCAGCTTTCACTCAAGCTGACTGTTGTTACTCTTTTCTTGTAAACATGAGTGAAGAAATGGATCTTCAGGGAGGATTTAAAAGAGGCATCGAATTAGTTGCTTTACAGATCGGTTTAGGAAGGACACATACTTCCAGCAAAACCAAAACCCACAGGCACAAGTACTAGCCTCTCAATGTGTCCACAAAGGGGACATCGACAGGCTGGAGAAAAAAAGTACATTGGTCTAAGAAAGGAGACCACTGTTATTTTTTACTACAAGGTCAATGTGCTTGTTCTTCTGAGCAATATTTATAAAGCTGGTCCAGCTATCACAATAGAGCAGAGCTTTTCAGACTAATTGGTAAGGCTGAAAAGGGAACAGAAAGGTAAAGTGTACCATGTTACAGTATGGAGATATGGAATTTTATTAAAGGAGCTATTCAACAGCATACTGTAGTGTTTCTTTTCCCATTATTGTTCAGTTTGCTAATTCAATATGAAGGCTACTTAAGCAATAATGCTCTGGAATTGTGTTAGCAAACAGAGCCATTAATATGACATTAAGAACACAATAAGAATACATTAAAGTATATTATAGGTCTGGCTTGAGCTGATAAAAGCCAGGACATTCAGCCTTGAGGATAGTCCCATATAACAAGCACTCCTGAATAGTAGTCACAATGAGTTATGTCAAGGACTGAATTTGAGCCTGCCTTCCACTACAGAACATTGGTGCTTGGGGAAAAAACGTACTTTGCTTGCTCACCGACTACTTTCTCTACATTAAATAGATTTTTATCCTTCATTTTTTCTCCCCCAAATCATTGCTATGGAAAAAAGGACTTTAGGCCATGAAAGCTGGAGGTAAACCAGGGGATCTCTAAGGAATATTCTGTGCTTTAACATAGATTGAAATCACAGGGGGAGCTCTGGTTTGGTTGCATAGGCCAAGGCCCAAATCAGGAAAAGGAGGCAGAGCTCCCTTCTTCTACTTTTTAGAACAGAAGAGTGAGCTATGTTCACCTAAACTCCATTGACTTCATCCTTTTGGGATGCTGCTTTAACTTGTTCTAGTGTGCAGCATTTCTGCTCTACTGAAATCTCCCTGCTGTGTGCTGCTAGACTGCTGTCACTTTCCACCCCAGAACTGGCTGCCTTTTGGTAGTGGAGGAAAAGATTCTTGTCTATATAATATTTACAAAACATTTTGTGATCCTTTCTGCTTAAAGGTGCCAAATAAATATAAGATTATACTATGTAGAGGTCTAGGCTCTAGTTCAATCACAGGTAACTTGACTTGATGCAGAAATGACTGAGTGAAATTTTAGGACGTGTTATACAAAAGGTCAGACTAAATTATCATAATGGTTTCTTCTGGTTTTAATATCTAGGAATCTGTGTTAACTCTGGTCATATAGTTTTTAAAAGAATCCTGATTTTTGAATATTTTTGTAAGTATAAGTTTCATGGTTGATTCACTGTGGCTGTATTGTGATAATCGTTAGCTGCCCATGAATGTATGTGTGAATCTTGAAAGTTTCACAGATTTTTGGCTGAAAACTCCTATTGAACATATGTTGCTCACTACTTATTAGTTTCAGCATCCAGCCAGATAATAGGAACAATAATGTGTGACTTGGGTAACAAGCCACACTCCACAAATGGTAAATAACTGACCCATAAATAACAACTGAACTATTCAATAATTGCATGACTCCTAGTCTAAAAATTCATCATGCCGTCTGGTCAGTGAAAACTTAACAATAATGAAAACATTCATAAAAACAAGGGTCCGCGAGTGAATGATTTGTGAACCAAATCCCATCTGTAGTTGCATACATACAGAGCCCCACTGATGTCATAGGTTTGTGCATGTTAATCTGATTGGCTGTTTGGTACCTGAAGGAGAGGAAGGAAGGCCTTGTATTTGAGGTACAGGTCTGAAAAATGGGAGATCCAGCACTGCCACAAACTTACTGTGTAGCCCTGAGCATGGGGTGACCAGAAGTCCTGACTTTATAAGGACAGTCCTGATATTTGGGGCTTTTTCTTATATAGATGCCTATTACTTCCCACCCCGTCCCGATTTTTCACACTTGCTATCTGGTCATCCTATCTGAGCAAGTCACATTGGTGATGTTTACACAGACTGCAGGAGTGAGCCTCACAGCCCAGGTCAACCGACTCAGGATAGCTCTCTAAAAACAGCAGTGTAGGCCTCGAAGTCCTGAGTTCCAGTCTGAGCTGCAACTTCAAAGCGTTGTCCACACAGCTATTTTGAAAGTGCGGCTGTGAGCTTTGCAAGCTCAGTTCTGTTCAGCTGAACTGGGGGGCTTGCTTTGGCTGGCTATACAATGCTGTGTAGATCCCCTTTTAACAGCCATTTTGTCATCTAATGACACCTATAGTTGCCTAGTGGGGTTTTCTAGATATCTAACTTCATCTTTAAGTGCCAAAATAACTTTAAAAATCTGGGCCTTAGTCTCTCACTCATTGTCCCAGTTCCCTCATCTGTAAAATAGGGAGAGTAATACTTCCCTTGTACTGTCTTGTCTATTTAGATTATCCCTTGCCCTGTGTCTGTACAGCACCTAGCACAACAATGCTTCAGTTTCAGTTGGGACCTCCAGGTACCACAAATAATAATGCAAGGGGACTGGCTAGTTTTGCACCGTATATTATTGGAGACAATAGTGTGACATAAGTGCATGTTTTAATTTATGTAAGCATGTCTACATATTACATATACACAATGAGTGTGCATGGGAAACATAATAAAAATGGAACAATAGCCACGTACGTTTTCCCTAAATGACTTGAAAACAATTTACTTTCATGAGATTTCATCTGACAGTGTAAATAAGCAGTTTTTCTTTGATCAACTAAAATATTTCAGTAACTTAATATGGTCTCATTGCAGTCAACAGGAATGTATTTGAAGCGATGTGTTTTTGTTTGTTGGTTTAAATCAATACATTTCAAATAGTTTCATGCTAGGAGTAACCAATATATTAGTATTTAAACGAGCATAGTATATGACTTTATTTAATCTAATGTGATGTTCTAAACCAGCACATTTTTGCTTAAAATGAATATAGATTTGCTGAAACCAATACAGTTTAGCACAGGTTCCATCTATGAAGTAATGCAGAAAATATATTTTAATGTAAACCAGCATGGCAGCTACATGGTACTTAAAATTCTCTCTTTAGGAAAATCAATATCAGTTAAGACTCATTCAGGAAAAACAGTTCAGTTTTTGTTCTGTGGAAGCCCTTTACTTTCCTATGGAGACTAATGTCCTGATTTCCCATTCTGCCGTGGCCCCTCCATAGCACTCTGGTAGCATAAAGGAGATGTATATACTGGTGGAACAGAGCTCGTGGTTTGCACCCAATTTAAGGGGATTATTTGGCTTCTGGAAAGACTATTTCCCACCCCTATATACTTTGGTGTGTGGAGATATGTCAGGGGCATTACCAGAACACATTTTCTTCTGTTTATTTTTTGCTGCTGCAACCTCCATTATTATTTCTTATGTATTTGTATTGTGTTAGCATCTAGAGACTCTGGTGAAGGATCAAGACCCCATTGTACTATGTGAGATAGTGTCTATAAGGCTAGCAACACCGGTAGCTGCATATGTGCCTTTTAAAATTCTCTCCCACATACTAATTAGATTTTACATTGTGGACCCAGCAAATTCTGAAAATTCCCATGCTGCAACTAAGTACATGGCTTATGCTATGATTGAAATAGTGACTTTCTTCCCCTAGTCTACTACCATGTTTTGATTTCCCACACAATCATTTATGAGGGTTTTCACAAGCCCCTTGTTAACATAGCCAGTCTTAGGGCTCCGAAAAGGAGACTCTTAACTTTCATTTTGTTTTTTAAAAGTGAATCCCTAGCCCTTTTCCTGATCAAGAAGGCAAGTGAATTCCAAACACAAAAGCCCTTCATGGAAGACTTATGGCCAGCATCTCCTTCCTCCACCCCAATTTATATAGAGAGGTCTCCCGCTTAAGTACTGCTGTGGATTTCAGCTGTATGTAACAAAGAGAGAAGCAGTTTCTCAAGCAGTTGGCTCTCTACGCTGGGTCTTCAAAGGTTACAACCAACTCCATGAATTTCACCCAGAACTTATCAGCAGCTAGTGGTGATCCTGGGAACACTGGTGCAATGTGCTCCAGAATGAAATTTCATTTAGTAAATGGCGGCCTCTTCCTGTACTAATGTGCTAGCTCCATGTACAGCATGTTACAGCAATCTAATCGCAAGGTGCTGAAGCCATTGTTAACTTTGGCAAGGTCTGCTTGGGAAAGGAAATGTCGCATGCTTTGTACAAAACAGAGGTGGAATACAATGCTCATAGACAGAGTGGCAGCTTGGGCACTTACTTATGTCCCTGAACCAAAACCTCATGAAATCACTGGACTTTGGGATCTGGCTTCTGTTTTACAAATTGTCCTCTCATTCCCTCAGTTTAATGTCTTATAGAATCTGCAGTAATTCTCCTGATGCTTCACCCAACCCACCACGGTTATCTCAATCTTACTTAGAATGAGTTGCAACCAGCTAGCTCTCATCAAACCGCCATGTCTTATCTAGACGCTGCATTATTCATTCCACTGTGCTAGCATGGTCCGATGTGATAAAGATGTATATGCAATGATCTAAAGGATGGCTGCACGCTGAACTCACAAAGAAAATGCAATGTTGTGTAAACTCGCTTGAAATTAACCAACCCTTTGAAAAGAAACCCCAGAAATACTTTGTTATTACTGAGCCGAAAGTGACAGGTTTGGACAGCTTGTCATTCACTGCGTAAAAATCAGCTGGAGCCTGCTTTACTCCTATATTCATTCATCCACTTATTGATTATTTTGGAAATGTTAACTTCACCTTCCAGCTAATGATTTGAAGGGGACAATAATCACGCTAAGCTAATTCAAGGCAATGGAACAAGCCACTGTTGGCTTTCTAAAATGTTCTTTTTTTATCCAAAGCATTGGCAGGATTTTCAGACGGTTCAGAATGTTATGGATTTCTCATTATAAAGTGGCAGAGCAAAACTACTGAATACAGCTCTGAGCCAAGCATATCAGATCAAATGAGTTCGGTATAATGGAAATTAGAGCACAGGCATTAAATCACCTTCTAAGAAGTCTTGCTTTACCTTTTCAGTGAAAATGTGTTCAAAACAAAAACAGGACAATTATATTCCTTGTGTACCAAGGGGTATGTATGGCTATGGTGCACCAAAAAAAAAAAAAAATCTCAGTGATAAGATTATCATATTAACCAACAAAACAGAGCTAAGGTTGTGCCTTTCCTCATGATATCGAGCACTGATAGTTCAGCATTCTCTGTACCTTCATGTAATCCCATGTTTATAATAACTCATAATGCGTACACTCAGGGGTTGAATTAAGGTTGCCCAGGCAACTTTTATTCTGGCAAGGCCTATCTTTTGAATACTGGGCTTCTCAACATTAATGTTCATTTAACATAAGAAATTGCACCCAAAACTCTGTGTTTTTTAAAAATTTAACGCTGAAAAAACAAAATTTCATCATGTTGACCCATATTGCATGCCTATACCTTTACATTCACAGTTTAATGCTTTACTTGAACTAATGGAGTAACTTGACTTCAGTAACACAGCCAGTGATTAGGGGTCTATTGCAAGAGTGGGTGGGTGAACTCTGTGGCCTGCGTTGTGCAGGAGGTCAGACTAGATGCTCATGGTGGTCCCTTCTGATCATAAAGTTTATGAGTAATGAGTAGCAATAGAAGGCTTCTATATTCTATGTGGTCTGCCACAAAAGGGGAATGGAAGCCCAAGTTTGCCATTGGGTATCACGGCTATTTCACAGCTAGAAATGTTGACTCTCTGTGCTACTGGGTTCTATTCCAGGTTCTATAGAAGAGTGTGCTGTAGGGGTTAGACAGTGGTTCCCAACATTTTTGGCTTGAAGACCACAGATATAATTTTTACAACCCTGAAGGGAGGGCCACAGCAGCTGCCCCCCACTCCATCCCACTGCAGCCAGATGGAAGGAGTTCAGTGAGGAGGCTGTCTCCTCACATGTCCTGGAGCCCTGTGCACTCCACCTGGGTCCCGAGGCAGTGGCTCCCTTCTGCACCGAGGGGGACGGAACATCAGTGCTCGCCTCCCTCTGGCTCCAGCAGGGACTCCAGCACGGAAGAGTTTGCCTTGCTCCCTGCTATAGCCAGGGGGAGGGCAGAATGGATCTCCTGTCCCCCTGACTGCAGCAAGGAACCTGCACCGGTCTACCCCCACTGCCCTGGGGAAACATGCTCCACCTGGTTCTTTAGGAAGCAGCTCCCTTCTGCAGCCAGCAGGAGGGGAGCTGCAGGCCACTTTGAAAGCCTCTGTGGGCCACTTTTGGCCCCCAGACCCCAGGTTGGGAACCACTAGGTTATACCCTGCCTCTGTTCCCTCCCAGTCACTCCCTGCCCCAAGTGTTCATATGCCCTCCCTCTCCTACTGCTCTTACCTCTGGCACCTGCTCCTCTTTCCCCACACAACTCCTATTCATTCCCCTCGGATGATGCTTGGATGGCTCATGTGCAGTCCATTTGGCACATAGGAAATCTGAGGGGCTGGAGTGCAGATGGACTCTTGTGAAAACTTAGTGGCCAAACTCTAATAAGTCTCAGCAGAGCATACAGCAACTGAGATTTTCAGAGATTCATAGCTCGATCAATGTCAGGGAATTTTTTCATGGGCCCATCAAAAGGCACATTGCTAACACCAGGCCAATTCCCTGGCAAATGTCGAGCGTCTGCTACAAAACATGGAGGTGTGGGAGCTTCTCAGCAAAACAGTTGTAAGAATGTTTTAACGTGGCAAAAGCAGTATATTTTTCTTTAATCTCATTCTCTGAAACAGCCAAACTGTTTTAGCTGAAACTTTAAAAAAAAAAAAAAAATCAGCCTGAGGCAGACACCTGGCATGAAACATTTCAGACCAAATGTTTATTTTGACAAAGTTATAGGCGACTAGAAACCGCTTCTTATAATAAGAAGCCTTGGGCGACTTTCACTACAGGTGTCATTGCCTGCACAACCTATAATATCTGCAAGAATAGTCTGCAATAATCGGCAATAGCCCAATAATTGGCACAAAATATATTCCTCCCCCCTCATGTATATGGAGCAGGACCACGAGAGAGCATGCCTGCTGGAACCACAGTCTCTCAGGTGCTTCTTTTAGAGCATGATAACTTCCTAGTCAAAGTTGTGCCTGAATGCCACAATCTAGTCCTTACCCTGCAGCTCCAGTGAAACTCACACTGACATCTATTAATCCAGCTACCTGCAAAGTACTGTCAAGCTGTGGGATTTCTTTCGATGCTCCAGAATCCCTATTTACTGGGCGGAAGCAGCTCTCTTTCGCTAAGCCACTACTTCAGGCTGTGGTGGCGTGATGCAAGGTGACGGTGTGACACCATGCTAGCTACCAGATAGGAACCACTTGATATTCGATATCTGGCAAGTCCAGGAAATTTGTTACAACCGTAGCTGAAGCCAATATTACTTCAAAGCCATTTTGTTTGCAAAACGTAATAGATTTTTTTCTCCCCCACAAAAGCAGGAACATGCAAACACCAGAATATTTGTTGCCTACTTTCCCTAGGAGGATCTGAAATAAAGCTGCTCATTTCTGACAGATCAACGTCACGAAGACTAACGCTGTGGTTACTGATTTTATCCTGTTTTCCCTCACTCTACTGACTCTGAGAGGAAAATGTCTTTTCTTCATATCCCTGCAGATGAACTCACCTATGCTGTAACTTTACAAATAGCACCTCACCCTTCATGTCCCCTTGTCCCTTGTGGGGACACACTATTAATCTCTCTCTGTCTCTATTCCTTTCCTGAAAGCTCCTATAAATTTCTTTTCATCTGATTTAGCACTGCAAATGGGGGAATATATAGCATTTCTGGACAGATAAAGAAATTTCAATTGATCAGTATATTTATTATAGCTGAGTGAATGCAAAAACCAGTATTTGAGAATATTCTTTTGTATAAATCTCACTGGTTCTCTGAATTGATATTCATGATTCCCTTGTAGTCACTTCTTTGGGAACTTTCCAGTGCACATTTTTGTTTTCAGAAATGTTTGCAGAACGCACAATTGTGAATATAACAGGAATAAATATGCATGAGAGTCATGGTTGCATGCCCTGGGCAAATTGTATCTTGAATTTTTTTTAAACTATTCATGCAGTATATTTCACTACACAATTATGAGTGTTTGCAGGTAATAGGTGACAGTTATCTGACTACGACAGAGGAGCAATCTTTACCATCCCTCAGTCCCCAATGAAAACAAGATCCAAAGTGCAGCTAGCTGAATAAATAACCACAAAGAATCCTCATGATGACCATTAGATTACAAGGTAAAGAGGAGGAACTAAGATTCATGTGAAAAAGACTCAGAACAAATGACCCTGGAAGTCCCTAAGGCCTTACTGGCAAAAATTCATCATATGTAGATAGGGGTGTTTTTTTTAATTGATTCTGACTCTGTAGCATAAACAATATACTATAAATCCCGCAGATAAACAAAGCAAATTATACCTAGTGAAGAAATCAGATGATTAACAGCACATGCAGTACCTTTCCCTCTGGAGGGGTAGATTATAAAAACAGCCAAGTAACCAATACATTTACCTATAAGAAATTAGCTTTCAGAACAAGAATAGGTGTTCTTACATTTAATAGCCACGTATATTTAATCTGCCCTCCCACTGTGCAAGTACTATACAGCAGCTCTGACTTGAACTACTGGGTTTCAGACCTAGTGGGCCGTGGCATGATTTCAAGATGGCCTTTATACCTACACAATCTCAAAATCCACCTGCCTTAATTCTGCTGGGATTTCAATCTGCTGCTCTGCAGCCTGATCTCCGGCTCTTGGAACAAACAGTGTCCTGGTTTTCTAAGGAGAAGGCATTTCATAGAAAACATTTCTCTTGGAGTTTTAGTGCTTCCCAGAATCAGTGCCATGTAAATGGTCAGTTGGTATCAACATGAATCAGCTATTAACAATGTACTTGAAGGAGAGCCTATTAGAGGTGATGCATTTAACTCTGATATTGAGACCTTATGATTTAAGCATAACACATTACATTACTTCAAGATCCTTGGGTGAAAGACATAGCTCCTTACAGTTGTTTGTTTAAGCTGTAGGCCCACAATTGTGTGTGCAGGTAACCGCTTATCCCCATTATGCAGCTGGGGAAAGATAGATTCAGAGAGGTTGTGACTTGGTCCAGTCAGATCATAAGTCAGGGATAGTCAGACATAAAACTCAGTAGTTTGTCTACATGGTAAGTGCACACCGGAACATCACATACTAACTGTCCATGTGGACCTTGATGGTGCCCGCTAAAAGTTCCCTATCGCATGTTGCTGTAGCACAGTTTGTAGAAAACATCTATAAGGAACTTTGCTGATAAGGAACTCCAAGTGGAGCATCTTAACGCACCGTACAGACAAGCCCTAAGTAACCTGCTTACTTCTGGAACTGCTTTTAGAAAGAGATGCCTGGTCAGGCTATGAATTGTGAGGAGAGCTGGTAGAGAATTTTACCACAAAAGATTTTATTTGAAGGAAAATGCTGATCCATAAAAATGGTTTCAAGGGTCCAAAATGAGAGAGAGAGAGAGAGAGAGAGAGAGAGAACCTCCCTCCCCAGAAGAGCCCAGTGTTAGTTCACTCACTTGGGATGTAGGAGAGGAGATCCGATTCAAGTTCCTCTCCAAATCAGGCATAGCATGTGTTTGAACCTGAGTCTCCCTCATCACAGGTCTGTGCCATTGGCTGTTCTGGGATATGTTACCTTTCCTGTTTTGTCAGGAAAAATCTCCAAAGGTCTAGGTTTTGTTCAATGCTCAATTAAAGTAAATGCCATGACTGCAATTATTTTCCCCAAAAACAGAATTCTTGTCTTCTGGCCAGCCCTATTACGACTTTGTTTGGGACTCTCCAAAGCCAGATATCCAACCACTTAAGGCCAGTCTTGTTTGACATGAAAAATATTCATTGATGATGAAATATGGGGGAGATATATGATTTGGATCCCAGTGAAGCCTTATTTTGAGGCCTTCCACTGGCTTGCTGCAGAATGGTGAATTTCATGAAGGTGAATCCAGTGTAAAAGAGAAGTGGAAACTAATTTACCGTTTCACTTGGGTAGTTTTTGTTTCTCCAACCTTCCTGCACTTATTTGGCTTTAACTTAATCTGGAAAAAATAAATCAGAAATATCTGAACACTAGAGATGGGTGTGAACCACCTCTCTGATGCTGGGAGAAGTTTGGATTTGGAAATGAGTATGGACTCTCACTTTACTGAGAGCACCTCTGTTTTCAATCTCTGATCTGTACTTCGGAAATTTAAATACATCAGAGCTGTGAAATCCCCTGCAGATAAAGCTGAAGCAGAGAATAATTTCATATGGCTACCTATTCATAAAAGCACATCATTAATTCCTTTGGAGAAAAATTATTAATCGTGGTGATTTATTTTGGTAAAACTTGGTGTTTGCATACATTTCATTCTCAAGTGGATCATTAAGAATACTCATTTATTCAAGGGGTAACCAGTACATAACTGAACGACATTTGACTGCCATATTGCTGATACAGTTAAACATTGTAATTTAAATACAATAACTAATCAGTTATTAATTGACATTAATTAATTATTAACTAATAAGTTATTAGTTTAAACTAATCAGCAACCAGTTTAAAAAAATATCTTGCTTATGAAAAGTGAGGAACACTTTTACAATAAAATGCTATTTCTCTAATCCAGGTCACTTGCCAAGGAACATCCCTCTAGCAAAAGGAAATAATACTGACATTACACTACATATCTCTCCATTGCAATAACATTATTCATGATTCATCTTTTGGGAGGATTTCAGTCTAAAGCCAATGTAATCTATAGTCCCAATAATTAAGGCAGCATTTCTCAATTTTTTCAAAGCTGAGGCCTCCTTCAGAGCAATGAAAGCAATGGAGAACCTCCTTTAGGCCTGCCATGTGGTGATTAACACCTACCCAAAAAGACCAGTTGCTCAGACTGCACTGTGTAGACCTTCCTCTCCTTTAGTACATGTGTTGATAAGCAATGGCCTAGTTAACAGTGTTGATACTGGCAGTGTCATCAGTGTATCTGAGTTCTGTCTTCAGAGATATTGGTTCAGGCTCTCTGCAAACACAGTTAGATGTTGCTGCATTGGTTACCCTACGATTATTTTTGAAGGTTTTCTTTTCAACCATAAGTGCTCGAAACTGATCCTGAAAATCACACACACAGTTAATTTTTTGCTCTCCCTCCCAGGAAATCATGCTCCATGTTTTGGAAAACACTACATTCATGTGGTCATTAAACCTTCTGCTTTATCATTCTTCTGTAATTTGCCTATACCTGCCATCTTCCTCCTTTAAAAAAAAGGAGAGATGTCTCATGTTATATTCCCACATTTGTGTCCAGTTCTGGGGTTAATGTCCAACCCCTCCAAAGCATCTATGAAGACTTATTCTCTGGCAGCTGTGTACAAATAGGGAGGGGAAATAGAGATCCTACACACTAGGAGCACTGATCTGTCATATGGCAGAATTAGAGGTGATTTGTCCATTATCAGAGGACTACCATGTAAATGTACTTTTTTCTTCAGGTACACAAAGCTGTGTAATTTTACAGTTCTCAAACTTTAATATTTAACATACCATATCTAAAACTCAAAAGGACTTTGGTGTATTACCTCCATAATCAGTGTAGTAATAACTGTCTTATTTGGATATTACAAAAATAATTTTAAACCTATTCGTGTACCTGCTTGCATCCCCATCAGCCCCATACTTAGCGTGTGTACTCATCTCAGAACTTGAGAATTGCTGGGGTGACAATGTTCCTCTCCCCTACTACATGGGTTGCAAACGGAAGGGATTTGAGACAAGATGGGGGGAAAAGTAAAGGAAATTATTTTTGAGCCTTGTGCTCTGTTACTAGTCCTAAGGGAGATCAGCCTTTGAATGTAAGTTCTCTGCCAGCATTAAAAAAATGGTTGGGTTTTAAAACAAGGTGGTTTCGCCTCATTCGTTCAGATACCATTGATGTTACAATAGATTTTAGAAAGTCTGTTTAAAAAAAAAAAAAGGTTTAGCAAAAAGTAACAAGTAGATCCCTGGGGCTTGTTTCTCCTCTGCCTTGTACCTTGTGCGGTCATTTACATCTGAGCAATGTGGGTATGAAATGCTACCATACCAGATACCCCCACTTGTGCACACTTATGGTGTTTCACATCCCCTTTAGTGCCACGCACAAGGTGCCATGCAGGAGAGTCAGCTTTCTGGAATCTGATGTCCTCTACTCAAGCACAGAGCAGGTACAGCCTGGATAGAAACAGTGCATCTTTCCCCTCATTTCCCCAGAAATGTCTCATTTCAGATATCATGGGGCCAGCTCTGGAAGTGAGAGGGTAGTTCTACACCTAGGCCTAGTTAAGCCTTGGCCTTTTTACTGTGCCTGCCAACAATAGCATCCATTGGTGAGAGGTTTATAGATATTTTCATGCTGTCAGTGGAACAGACATAACCAAGTCAGTTAACTCATTGTACATAGATCACCAAACAGCCGTTGGAGAGTAATGACTTTATTAGTGACCCCATCTACTGGACTGGGGGGCTGACAATGGCTCTCTCCCATTACCAAGTTCCTCCTTGCAATCAACACTCTGAGATATTTCCTGAAGTCAGTCATTCAATCCAAATTTTTAAAATCCTTGACACAAATCTACTTCTCTAAAGTTTTTAGAACCTAGACCCCAACAGACTAAAGAGAACATGTTCCCCTTCCCATCCCTGTCAACCTTCACTCTCACAAGAACCCCAAATTAATAATTATTTAACTGCTGAATAATTATGGCAGATGATTAATTGACCACAGGGAGCTAGCTCTCCGGGTACTATTAATCAGTGTGTCATCATGCAGGAAGAGGAGATAAGCAATCTATATCTGTTACAAACAGTGTAAGGGATGCATTATTCAGGCAACATGAAAAGGTCACTGTACTGCTGAGAGCAAGATGAGTAGATTTAGTTAGATTGATGAGAGAGTACTATTTTGTATATTCATTATCAGGAAAAAAACACATCATTACATCTGTACAAACACTGTAAATAACTGCTTAAACAAAATGCCAAGGAGAGAATGAGTTTCTCAGATGTCTACAGTATTTTAATCTCAAACACCATTAGGTATTTTACAGGGCAATGGCTGCTTTTTGGTTTTGGACTTTTCCCATCTAAGGAACATGCTAAGAGTGAACTCTGCCCCTACCCTCTACACCCCAAACTTGCCAGCTGTTTATCATCTCCTTTACTTAACTAGCACAACACATTGTACTACACCAATCATCATCCACAACGGCCACTGTTGGAAGAAGTTAGTTTGGTAAAGGGTGTGCAGGAAAGGGTAGATTGAGGGGGCAGTGCTGACTTTGTGGTGCCTGTGTAAGGTGTGTGTCCATGTGAGGAGGAGTGGAGCGTATGTATGGTTGGGTAACTTCACAAGTTATTTTAGTTATGCCAGGCATGTTTTGTGTGCCTTCCTAACTGCTTTACAATGAATTTTTGTAATAAATGTAGCATTGTCTACATGTATGTATGCAGTACATTATTGTTGTATGTATTGCAGTAGCGTCTGGGGCACAGGGGATGGTTCCATGGTGCTAAGCATTGTGTAGACATGCGGTAAGAACTCTCAAACTTGTTTATGACAAGAGGATGAGACAAACAAACAGATAACGGCCAGGGGAAGGGGGGTGGAGAACGTGAAGAATATGATAACATGAGAAAGTTGTCATACAATGGACAGAGGTCTCAGTTCAATGCTTTGCCATTGTCAGGTGGCACTCCCCCCACGCAATACATGAAGGGAGATTTTTTGATATGCTCAGCCTTGGCCAAATGCTGTTGATGGCCCCAATCCCATCTTCAGTCTATTAGATCATGCTGCCTCTTTGTCCAGTTTATTTATTTATTTACTAGTGAAAATTGGATGTAATCCAGCCAGGGATCCCACTCCGTAGGGGAGAATGAGGGCATCGAGCATCCAAAATACAACTCCAGGCAGGCAGTGTGGCACAGTAGGAAAACAGTTTCAATGTTGAACTGACTCAAAATGAAACATGTTAACAATGGTAGCAAACAAAAATATTCCAGTTTTCCCAATGGAAAGTTGAAAATGTTCAGGAAAATCAATTTTTTTCACAAAAATTTTGATTTTGCAGAAACTGCATTTTCCATTTTTTAAAAAAATGACAGACAATTCCTGGCCCATTCTATTATTTATTTTTTGTAGCACCCCATATGTGTGCTGAGCACTCTTACACAAATTCAAATAGACATTTCTGAACATTACATTATAATGATTTTAAGACTCTCCTCTCCCACCATGACAGATTCACAACAACCTAGGAAGGACAAAAGAATTTCAAGGCAATTGGGAAGCTCATGTGATTAACATTGTCAGAAGCAGCAGAATGGTAGCAGAGGGTAAGGATTGAGTAGCGGTCCTGAGGTGTGCAGTTGTTAGGCATCATGATGAGAGCAGTTTTGGAGGACTGGAGAGCAAGAAAGCCAGAATGGAGGGAATCCAAGATGGAACTGGAGGAGACGTGCTGCAGGCAATTGTAGATGTTATGTTTGAAAAGCTGGTAGGTCAAGGAAAAGAAGCCAATAGGTGGAGAACAGTGAGGTTAAAACTGATCGAAGGAACTTATCAAAGCTAGTCAAAGTTTCATGGTCCAGCCTTGACTGATGTAATGTGTGAAGCATGAAATAGTTGGGAAAGTCTTTTCTTAAAGTGAAGCTATGCTTTTAGCATGTTATTACTGCCCACATGTAACTTTTGAGCCATATCTGCTTAGTTCACTGATCAATTCTTTTACAGTTACCAGAATTACAAAGCCATTAGAAGTGTAAGTTATAGGCTGTATTCTCTTCTTCTTCATTCACTAGCAGCTAATGCTGATTCAATTATTCAAATTAATTAATTTATTTAATTATACAAATTAATTATACTAATTTTTTACTATTCAACATAAATTTTATAGAGAAGTCATTGTTGGGAAGTAAATATGGAGTCACAGTAAATCATTTTATAGTGACTTTTCTCATTTTATATGATATGATTATAATATATTTTAAGTTCCTTAGGAGAGTATGTACATTTTCCATGTCAGTAACATTATTAAAACTACAGGCAGGTTATCTGAGAGCCATCTGAACACTGTACCTGTTTTATCTTTTTATAATGAAACTTGTATGACCAGATTCACCACTGCATTACTCCAAGTCTGATGCTGTAGCAACTCCACGTGTTTCAGTGGAGTGACAGCACAAAGGTGAAGTAACAGAGAGAGGTGAGCCTGATTCACCCATCTATAAAAAATTCCATTACACTGCTATTCATTTGAAATGCCTCATCCATAACTTTCCCACTGTTTTTTTTTTATTTATTTAATCTATTTCTTAATGATAAGAGGAGTAGACAATTTCCAGGCAAAAGTAATTGACTTAAATAAAATATTTGCTACTTGGAGAACATAATAATTAGTGAAATTATATTAGGAATATGTAAAAAATCATTTGTGTTACATGTACTGAGAGTGAACATAAAAAATTTGAGAGTTACAATAAGCATCCCATACCATATGCTTCTTTCACTCAGGAAAAGCAGTCCAGATCAATTAAATACACCTTAAGATTAGACTTGAACAAGCTATTCTGAGCAACATTTGGATGACCTCAATTCATATGCTGTTCAACAAGTGACCTTTTTAATGCATTCCCAATAGATATTATGCAATAGAACATTAGTAGTCATGAACAAGCTGAAGACCACTGTATGCTGTACAAATTGAGTGTTCTCAAAGGTGAGCCTTAAACTAATTTGAAAAGCACCTGATGGCCACGGGAAATGTGGAAAATATTCCAGTGGGAACCCCATTTGCCGTTTTTTCAAAAGAGGAGTGAGACTGGGATCTTCCCTATTGCTGGGAAGATCTTACATGAAAGAACAAATGCTGCTGCTTATTTTCCATCCAATTTCATAATCATTTATAAATCCAACCACTGGGATGTCACAAACACAGGGGGATGTGGCCTCAGGTAGGGCATAAACAGCAGGAGTAGATGAACTTTTAAAAAGCCAAGATGCTGTTTTCGTATGGCTCAATTCACCCCTGTCTGAGCCAGAGCGTTACTACTCCAAAATTGGTTTTCATTAAGCACCTGAGGGAGGGATTTAAAATTAATCACATTCATCTTCAGCCCTCATCAGGGTGGCAGTTAAGCAGGTGTGGATTAAAGCAAGGCAGGGCTTGCTGATTTGTGAGATGCTCTCTCCCATCATATGCTAGCCACGTTGCTATCCATGCTTCCTGCTAAATGGTGCCTTGTTATGACAAGGAGAGCACGTCAAGACCTGAAGAAAGTAACGCCTGAAATGCAAGTTCTGGAGCCCAGATTTGTTCAGGAATTAAAAGGAGAAACTGTTGTCTGGTGATCTGTACTGTCAATTCCAAGAGTTCGAAAATCAGAAGAGGTGACTCAGTGGATCATTATTGATTCAAAACTTCACCACCTTTATTTTGCTTGCTCTATCTTCTGGTTGTGAGGAAGCACCAGATAGTGGTCATAAGGGAGAACATATCCCCCTAATGAAATACCCAGGAGGTATTACACGTAATGCAGATGAGCAGGCACAGTTAGACTATGGAACTCATTATCACAAGATGCTACTGCATCCAAGAGCTTTACACAATTCAGAAAAGATTTTGATGTTTGTATGGATGATGAGGGTCGCAAGGAGTATAACAAGAAAAAATCGGAGTTTTGGAAGGCATATAAACCCTCATGCTTCAGGATATAAGGCAACCTCAAATTAAGAGGGGTTAGGAAAGAACTTTCCATATGGCCAGGTTATTTTACAATCGCCTACTTTGGGGATGTCTTACCCTTTCCTCTGAAGCAACTGCTACCGGCCACCACCAAATACAAGAACCTGAACTAGATAGCATAGCAATGCCTCAGTTTCGCATGTGCTGGTAGCAGGTTCATTCTTCTTCATAGGTGTGTGTGTATCTGAAGTACAGGGCAAAAAGGAGGTGAGCTTCACGTCTCTCTCAGGGAGCAAGAGCAATTCCTCCTTCATCAGTATATTGTGCTCTGTTTCCTGTGTTCCTCTGATTTGTCTCCTTTGACCACAGAGCAAGTGGTCCCGATCATTACTCGGTGGAGCACCCGGAGTTCAATGAAACAGAGAAGAAGCACTCCTGTGGCCAGAGCTCCTGCTCCCTCTGTCTGATCCAGGCAAAGGGGGTGCAGCACAGCTCAGGAATGTTCCCCTCCAACCTTTGAGAGAAAGAGAGAGAGGGAGAGATCACCACAGGCTCAGGCCGCCAGCAGGGCCACTAGGCACAAAGCAGAGAAATAAATGCAGCATCATGAATAATTTACCCACAATAGGCCAGATTCTGAAGTGCTCAATATGCACAGGAGGAGGACTAGCTTTTCAAAGGACCTCTGCTCCCATTTATGCACCTAAATAAGGTCCAGATTTTGAAAAGGGCTCAGCACCTAACATGTTTTTTTGAAAAATCTGGCCACGTATTTTGCTGCCTCAGCGGGAGCTTTTTAAAAATCTGGCCATAAGTGTCAGGTTAATAAGCGTTTCAGTTAATCTTTCATGAAGGGCATTTTAAGAGCAGAAATTAAAGAAAATAGGATTGCCTCAAGATGTTTCATTGTTGGAGAGTGGCTTTGCAGCATGAGGTTAAGTAAAGTAAGGCTGAGGTAATTTTTTGGTGAGGAGGGGCAGTTTAATGTTGTTGTACAATCCGACAATTTGCCAGTCTCGTGATAGGAATAAAAACAGTACATGTGAGTAAAGTAATTAGATAGTTTCAAATATTTCATTTTCCCAGCAAGTTAGTTGCATACATTTAATTGGTAAAGATTTAATAGGTGTGAAGGAAATTAAATAGCAGTTTCCAGTATTAAAGCATTGTGCTACAGCAGCAGCTCATGGCATAAATATGAGTAACCAACCACAGACTTCATATGTATTTGGAGTCTGAACTCTGATGCATAAAAATGCTTTGTGGGTTCTTGTGCTACGGTAATTCGGTATGACTTTATTTTGATTGACATCCTTAAGGGAGCCATGTGTTACCAATGCATTAAGGCAACATGCATGGGGATTGACTTTCTTTATCCAAGGAAGTCGCTACACACAAGTGTAGGTTCTGTGAGCTGTGAACTCTAAAAACAATGCAGGCAAGTAGATGCCAGCCAAATTTCCACAGGTGAACCGGCATCTCTTGTAAGTGCGGTGTGTCTGGCCACATGGCAAAGCAGTTTTCCACACTCAGCACAACGATGCCAGGTACCTGATGTCAGAAGTGCTGCATTCTCTACTCTAAAGGTCCAAGCTGTTTCCTTACTGATGGCATCAGGCAGTTTTGCCAGCGCCACAGGTGACTTGCAAATGTGTCACATAGGCTCGCTATGAGAAAGTGTGACCTTATGGTAAAAACATATGTTGCTTATTAGCTTCCATAATATGACTCAGTGGTCACAAAAATTAGAACCAAGCTGTAAGGGTGTTTCAACTACCCTGCAGTTAGATATCTCTGTCTTCTGAAATATAGCCAAACAGTGTGTTCCATTTATCACTGTCTTCTCGGATACTCCTATGCTAGTTTGGAGGCTGCAGTATTAATGCATCCCTGGACTAATGCAAAAACCCACTGTTAGGAGTCTTTCCATTGACTCGAATGGGTTATGGGTTAGGCCCTTATGATAGGACATGATCAATAGTCCCCTGAGTAATTTCTTTAGCCTTTGTCACTGAAGACTGTCATGGTAATGATCTCACAACTCCTTTTTGAGTCAAACTGAGCAGAGCTTTATTCAGACAGACACACAGAGAGCTATGGCCATAGGGGAGCCCTGGATAGCACAGGGTTTCTGTGCTGCTGTCAGGAGTCTCCGTACAGGTTTGAATAGCCATGGCTTATATAGGATAAGTCTTCACATACTGATCGCATAGTGGAGTTTTCCATTGCAAAACAAGTAGGACAGATACTTCCTTATCTATTATACAAGTGTAAAGGCTACCTCCTTATCTGTTAGCAGAACAGCTAGGGCAAATACAAAAGCAACTAGTTTCAAACACAGCTTAAAGCACAGTCAGCAGTCTTCAGTGGGTTTGTTCCACCCACAGTCATGCTAACTTATATTCCCATCATTCATTTCCGTGTAAGGCCCACCAGGCTTTGCTTTTGTGCTTCCACAAGACTCAATGTATAGGTTGTGGGGGCCCTCTCGAAAAATTGGCATTAAGTAATCTCTTGAGGCATTTGGCATGTAACACCAAATTCATGGAAAGCTTTAAGATGGGTCAGTAGATTCACAGACACGTGCTCCTCATCTGCTCACACTGGCAAAATATACATCTTTCTAGGACTGCATTTATTTCAAAAGAATTATTTTAAAAGGAGCTTTTAGCAGCTATATAATTATTAGAGTTATAAACAGGATGCAGAAGCAAATGAGCTATCATTAAGTGAAAATATATGTCATATATGCTGGCCTTCAATACTCATAGAGTATATTAACGAACATTACTTTCTAGCACCATTCCCTCTAATTGCAAGAAGAATTTTGAAACATCAGAGACCAGGTTGGGAAGGAAGTTATAAGGCAAAAACTGTAGAAGGAGGTGTAAATGGGAGACTAGCCATCCTCATTGTCAATAAGGGGGACTGGCATGGATTATAATCAGGTTTTGGATCAGGGCCACCTATTGTGAGTTTACATTCTGTCTAGTATTTCTTTAGCACCTCATGCTTTTTATAAGAACCTCTTTCTTTCTGTTAATCCCTTTGACTAATAAGTTTCTGTCTGTTTTCTAGATCTGTCTGACTGCTGCTCTTTGGTTGCTGTCTCTTTGTTGTCATTTCGCATGAAGAATTGTTTTTATACTTTTTAAAATCTGGAATACTTGG